>PVJA010051312.1:0-12862 GCA_004027025.1 Myocastor coypus | reverse complement strand
AAAAAAAAAAAAAAAAAAAAAAAAAAAAAAAAAAAAAAAAAAAAAAAAAAAAAAAAAAAAAAAAAAAAAAATAATGAGTGAAATAAACAAAAAGTTCTGAAACAAGAAAAATAAAATAAAATAAAAAATTCTTAAAAAAAAATTCCAAAAAAACCCAAATAGCTCAGTGAACTAGAGTGCCTGGTTATGCAGAGCGCCACACTCTGGGTTGGATTCCTGGTGTCCAGTGTTGGCCCTGCCGAGGAGAGAGCAAGGGCTTATGATTCCAGTGTTTGGGAGGGTGGAAGCAGGAGGATTGCTCCGAGTTTGGTCTATGTAGTGAGACCCTGTAGGGCCTGTACTAAATATATTTTTAAAAATAAAAACAAGCCAGGTGTGGTGGCACACACCTGTAATCCCAGCACTTGGGAGGCTGAGGCAGGAAGATCGGTGAGAGTTCGAGACCAGCCTGGGCTACAAAACTGAGCTCAAGGCCAGCCTGAACTGCATAGGGAGACCCTGTCTCAAAAAGACAAAAAATAAATAAATACATACATAAATAAATAAATAAATAAATAAATAAAAATAAAAAGTAAGCCACGTGTGGTGGCACACGCCTGTAATCCCAGCATTTGGGAGACTGAGGCAGGAGGATCAGTGCGAGTTCGAGACCAGCCTGGGTTACAAAAGTGAGTTTAAGGCCAGCCTGAACTGCATAGTGAGACCCTGCCTAAAAAAAGACAAAATAAATAAATAAATAAATAAATAGCAAGATAAAAGGACATCCTTAAATAAAAAAGACACCAGGAGGAAGTAGGCCGGGCTATGGTAAGGAAATTCATGGTAGCCACTGTTGGAAAAAGAACAGGGGATGATGTGGAACCTGAAAGCCCTAGTGTAAAAAGCCACCTCTGGTTCCATCCCCAGCACTGTTTTTTTCTGAAAGTCCCCTGTGATCCAGCTCCCTACTCCTAGGTAGAGACCAGAAGGAAATTAAGTCAATACTGTGAAGAGCCACCTGTATACTCCAGCTACTGCAGCACCATTCACAATGCCAAAGCCTTAGACATGGTTCCAGGATTCAACAGATGAATGGAACTAGAAAACATGTGGTTGTACAGACTGGAATACTACTCAGGCATAAAAAGGAGATGTGGCACTCGCCTGTAATCCCAGCACTAAGGAGGCTGAGGCAGGAGGATCACTGTTGAGTGCAAGACCAGTCTGGGCTACAAAATGAGCTCAAAGCTAGCCTGAATTTGCATAGCAAGACTCTGTCTTAAAAAAGACAGACGACAGCTGGGGAGATAGCTCCGTGGTACAAGTGCAAGGTCATGAGTTCGAACTCCAGCCCCGCAAAAAGAAAAATGAGGGTCAGCCGGGCGTGGTGGCACACGCCTGTAATCCCAGCACTTGGGAGGCTGAGGCAGGAGGATCGATGTGAGTTCGAGACCAGCCTGGGCTACAAAAGTGAGCTTAAGGCCAGCCTGAACTGCATAGTGAGACCCTGTCTCAAAAAGCAAAAAAAAAAAAAAAAAAAAGACTAAAAGAAAAATGAGGGTGAAACCTGTTAGCCGGGTGTGATGGCATATACCTGTAATCCCAGCACTTGGGAGGCCAAGGCCAGAGTATTGGTGTGTGTTCAAGACCAGCCTGAATTACCAGGTGAGCTCAAGGCCAGTCTGAACTGCATAGCAAAACTCTATCTCAAGAAAACAACAAAGTATCAGAACCTCAGGTTACCCTATTGTGAATGTAAGAAAACATGGAATGAATAAGAACACTCATACAAAACAAAAACCACTGGTAACAGAAGTTAGGGAAGGTATTTAAGGTCAAAAAGGCCCTCAGTTTCTTGACCAACTTTTTTTTTTTTTTTTTGAGACAGGGTTTCAGTGTTGCTATGTAGTTCAGGCTGGCCTTGAGCTCACTGTCATTGCCCAGGGTGCTCTTGAACCCACACTGATCCTCCTGCCTCAGCCTCCCAAGTGCTGGGATTACAAGCCAATTTACTCGCTTTACTTAGGCAATTTTTAATCTACTTAATATTGTATAGCTAACTCCGTTTTCCTGTGTGAAGATTAGAAAAGGGGAAAAATATGGAACGCTTCACGAATTTGCGTGTCATCCTTGCGCAGGGGCCATGCTAATCTTCTCTGTATCGTTCCAATTTTAGTATATGTGCTGCCGAAGCGAGCACAAACTACGTTTCCTTTCGCTCAATATTTATAGTATTCAAAGTATATTTCTTTTCGATTAGGGTTAACACTCTTCAACAACATTCTAGCCGTTTCTCTCACATTTTTCATACCATTAACACCAAATATAGATCAAACTAATATATTCATTAATTGGAGTTCATAAAGTGTTCTTTTATTCTACGACATGTAACTGCAATGGTTTCTGGGAATCTACATGCAAATAAACCAGGAAATCGAGCTATGCAAGCCGCCGTCGCCATCCCACAAGTCTTTGCGAAGCCCTAGTGCTGCTCCGGCGACTCGTTAGTCCGGAAAAGATGGCGGCGCCGGAGTTGGGCCGCTGGGGCGAGTACGGGCCACGGCCTCCCGCACGACTGAGCGCACGTGCCAGTCAGGTGAGCATGTAGCCTCGGGGACCCCGCGGAGTCTGCCGGTCTCCGGACGGCATTTACGGCCATCATAAGCATCGCGGGACCGTCCGGGTGCGGGGGCGTGGCCTATAGGTCAGGGGGCGGGTCTGGCCGTAGAGGATCCTGGGTACGCGACCCGAAGCCAGGGCGGGGCCTAAGGCGGGAACTTGGACTGGGAGCTTCTGCCCACGGGGGTTCTGGGTCGGGGTCGTAGTTTATCGGGGCCTAAAAATCTTGAGGGTCTGGGAGCAGGACCAAAAGAATTGAGGGTGTTTGAAACTGTTGTAAAGCTTGGGGTGGGGGTCTGGAAGTCTTGTGGGGACTCTGGGTGCAACATGTGAGTTTATGATGGGCCAGGGAACTCGCGGGGCGACTTCGGGCGGGGTCTAAGGATGAAGCATGTTGGGCCAGGGCCTAAAGGCTGTTTGAGGGGTTTGCGAGCAGTTTGGGGTCCAGGGTGAGACTTGAAGGATAGGAAGCGGGGTGGGCGTTGGGTGAAATGAGTCAGGGATAACTGTGTTCTCTGTGGGCACTACAGAGGTGAAGGGAGCTGCTCTCCCTTTGATGACAGGATCCTAGGAAGCTGCTCCGTCACTCCCCACAGCCTCTGCAATGCATCCCTGGCTCTTCCCTCAGAATAGACAGCGTCCATCGCCCAGTCTTCTCTGACCCCCTCTTGTCCTTGCTTGTCACCTGCACTGGAGCAGTGACCTCTCCCTGCCCTCTGCTGCACCTACATTCTCCAGTTTGACCCTAGACAGCCCAGCTAGAGGGCCTGCTGGAACTAAGTTGATCTTAGCCCTCTTAGCTGTGACCTGGCTGAGGGTGGATACCCAGAGGCCCAGTAGCACACCTCCCTCTGCTGTACGGCCCTCGACTTCCCATACTCTGATCTTGCTACAGCCCAGGCTAGGTGGAGTTCCTGGACTTTTATATTGGACAGTGCTCTCCTCAGCACCCTTTCCTGCAGGGGTTCTTATGCCACACTTGGGTGTCACCTCCCCTGGTGAGGCCTGGTATACCCACTGTACTAAAAAGCTTGAGCTGCCCACCTGAAAAAACAAATCCCAATCCAAAGTGTAGTCCCATCCCCATCCTGTATGAAGGCACTCATCGCCACATCCACCCACAGGAGCCAGTGACTGCCTTGGGCACAGTGGGCACCATGGACCTGGCCTACGTCTGTGAATGGGAGAAATGGCCCAAGAGCACCCACTGCCCCTCGGTACCCCTGGCCTGTGCTTGGTCTTGCCGCAACCTGATCGCCTTTACTACGGACCTGCGGAACGACGACCAGGGTGCGTTCCCACTCACCCACTGCTCCCTGTGCCCTTGGAGATGGGCTTTGGGGGCCTTATTCCCCCTCCTCTGGGCTTGGTGGGCTGGGCATGCCCATCTCTGGGAAGCAGAGGCTCAGAGCCCTTTCATGCCTGGGGCCTGGAGTTGCATTGTGAAGGCAACAGGGCTAGGGCATAGTGACTTTGTGACACACCCCTGCTGGCTGCCTTGCCATTGTTCTGGTAATAGAAGCTGTTAGAGTCAGAAAGCACTGAGGCCCGGGATGATGAGAGAGAGATGCCGCCTGGTGTTTTCTGCACAGACACCTACTCTGAGTTTTTGGGGTCATTTTCTTCCAATTCCATTTTCCATGCCTTATTTATTTGTAGCACAGGAGATTGGGTCTTTGCATGACACTTCCTCCGTAGACCTTTTTTTATTTTGAGATAGGGCCTTTCAAAGTTGTCCAGGCTGAGCTCCAATCTGTAACTCTTGTCCCGACTTCCCAGAGTGCTGGGATGCCAGGTGTGTGCCACCTGGCTTACGTTCCCTTTTTTTTTTTTGGGCTTTTTGGTCTTTTTTTTGAGACAGGGTCTCACAATGCAGTTCAGACTGGCCTTGCATTCACTTTTGTAGCCCAGGCTGGTCTCGAACTCACACCAATCCTCCTGCCTCAGCCTCCCGAGTGCTGCGATTACAGGCGTGCACCACTATGCCCAGCTCCTTTTGTTATTTTGTAAAAAACATTTATTTATTTGTTTGTTTGTTTGTTTATTCAGTACAGAGTCTTCCTGTGCTGCTCGAACTCATAGTGATCCTCCTGTCTCACCCTCCCCTGCACTGGTATTACAGTGTGAGCCACAGTCTCTTATATGCTCTTTTATTTTTTTTATTTATTTTTATTTATTTTTTATTTTTTTGTCTTTTTGAGACAGAGTCTCGCTATGCAGTTCAGGCTGGCCTTGAGCTCACTTTTGTACCCCAGGCTGGTCTTGAACTCGCACCAATCCTCCTGCCTCAGCCTCCCGAGTGCTGGGATTACAGGCGTGCGCCACCATGCCCGGCTGCCCTTTTATTTTTTATTGTATTTTATTTTTGTATTTTAGGGAAGGGTCTGCAGGGTGTTCAGGGTCTCACTACTAGATTGGACTCATAGTGATCCACCTGTTTACAGACGCCCAAGAGCTAGTATTACAGGTGCACGTGCAGGTGCGGGGATGGGGCCTCTAACTCCTGCACCTGCTTGCAGGCATTTTAATCTGCTGAGCTATTTGGCTGGGCCCCTTGGACCCTTTTTTTTTTTTTAAATTTTTGAGACAGGGTCTCACTGTGCAGCTCAGGCTAGCCTTGAGCTCACTTTCGTAGCCCAGGCTGGTCTCGAACTCACAACGATCCTCCTGCCTCAGCCTCCCAAGTGCTGGGATTACAGGCGTGAGCCACCACGCCCGGCTCATGGACCCTTTTTAAAAGCATGTTTGCAGCTGCATGGTGGCCAGGTGCTTGTATTTTGACCAGGGCCTTCAATTTGGTCAGTGCAGTTGTGCAATCTCCCCGACTGCTGCAGCATTGTCTAGAAAGCATGGGTGGGGGGCCTGACTCCACCCTGTCCCTTGCAGACCTGACTCGAATGATCCACATCCTGGACACTGAGCACCCCTGGGACGTGCACTCTATCAGCTCGGGCCACTGTGAGGCCATCACCTGCTTGGAGTGGGACCAGTCAGGTGAGGCTCAGACCCCAATTCCCCGGCCAGTGGGTCCTCTGGGATTCCTGGATATTCTGCACTGTCCAAGGACTCTGTGACGCCACTCTGCCCCACAGGCTCCCGGCTGCTCTCCGCTGATGCAGATGGGAAGATCAAGTGCTGGAACATGGTGGACCACCTGGCCAACAGCTGGGAGAGCCGCGTGGGAAGCCTGGTGGAGGGCGACCCCATTGTGGCACTGTCCTGGCTACACAATGGTGTGAAGCTGGCACTGCATGTGGAAAAGGTAGTGACTGCTTGAGTGAGCCAGTAGGATGTGTCCCCCTTCCCCCGCATGTCACCTGCCAGCCTGTGTCCTCTCCCACTCCGAGTGACCTTGGTTCCTCCGTGAGCCCTGAGCATGATTCGCACCTGGAATCAAGCTCTGAGTTCACACCTGTGCTTTCTTGGGCCAGCAATCAGCTGTGAACTGATGGCCGCTGTCCCTGGAATCCACTGATGTGGTTCAGTAATGTCCTAACATTCCTCTCGTTCTGCAGTTCAGCCACGGATAGGAGTGCGGAGGGCTATCCAAGTTCAACCCCAAGTTCAGGCCCCTGAAAGCATGTTTCCCCTCAGGGAGGTACTCATAGTGGACATCTGGTTGAGGGCACACGGCCAGGGCGCAGCTGCCTCAGTGTGAGGCAGGAGAGGCAGCAGTGGGACATCTCTGCTGTCCTGTGTCCTCACCTCTGTCCCGTTGAGGCCATAGTGGAGCCTTCTGAGGATGTCCCTTGTGCTCTTGTATCTGTTTTTCATTTAATAACTTCTTTTTTGTGTGGTAGTGGGGATGGAATCTAGGGCCTTTGCACTGAGCTACGTCCCCAGATCATTTTTTTTAGTTTTAGACAGCATCTTGCTAAATTGGCCACACTGGGCTGTGACTCCAGATCCTCCTGTCCCAGTCTCCCAGAGGGCTGGGATTACAGGCATTGCCACCACACCTGGTGGGAGCAGCAGAGGTGTGTGAAGATCATCGGCTTTTTGTCCCCTCTCAGGGCTGTGCCAGCCTCCCTGCCCCTATCTCCAGGACATGCCATCACTCCCAGAAGGCAGCCCCACTCGTTCCCCTAAGCACTCACCCATCCCCTCCCCAGACCCACACCCGAGTCTACTTGTCTCTGGAGTCGCTGTCCAGGACATTTCCTGTCCACAGAGCCCACACAGTACCTTTTGTCACTGGCATCTCTCACCCGAGCACCAGTGTGCTCAAGGACTCACACATGCAAAGTCATGGTGCCAGTGCCCCGCGCTACCAGAAAAAGGAAGGTGGGGTGTAAAAAACCACTCCCTGATAAGCATGAGTTGCAGTGCAGCTGCGAGCCCCTGGGCTGGTGCTCTCGCGCCTGCCTCGGGGCTCCTCGAAGCACAGCCCTAGGGCTGGACACACCCCCCACGTGGCTGTATAGAGCAGCTTTCCTGGCACGCAGCTGTATAGAGCAGCTTTCCTGGCACTCAACTGCTCACTCTCCATGCTCTGCTGTCTGCCATCTCAGCTGTCTGCCCTATAAAGTGGGGTGACCATGACACAGCCTGGCCCCAGGACTAAAAATACTTAGTTTTTGTGTATTTGGTACAGAGCTTCATTATACAGCTCAGATTTATAGTGATCCTCCTGTCTCAGTGTCCCCAGCACTGGGATTGTGGGCATGCATTACCATGCCTGGTCTTGGTGGCTGGCTCAGTACTGGGGATGGAACCCAGATCCTTGTGCCTACCAGGCAGGTGCCTAGACTGCTGAGCTATCTCCCTGGCCCCCCAAAATACCTAGTGTTTGGCCCATTAGAGGAAGGTGTCATGATGACTGCTGTACATTGCTTCAGGAACCTCATCTCTGTCTCACTTCCCCACACCAGGAACACCATTCTTAGGTGCCAGGGTGCATGTTTGTCATCCCCCCATCAAGGGGGGGCTGAGGCAGAAGGGTTACGAGTTCAAGCCGAACCCGGTCAGCTTCACAACTTAGCAAGACCTGGTCTCAATATTAAAAAAAAAAAAAAAAAAAAAAAAAAAAAAAAAAAATATATATATATATATATATATATATATATATATATATATATATATACACATATGGCTGGGGATGGAGCTGAGGGAAAAGGCATTGTGTTCAGGCCCATAATGAAGTCATTTTTGGACGTTAGAAAGGAGGAGACACTGTATTGGGCCGCACCGTGATTGCAAGACCGTATCAGAGTTCACATCTGCTTTGCACCATGCTGCTTCTGCCATGGGGTCTTGGGTCCTAAGGTGCTGCTGTGTGGGTGGTGGGTGCCCACAGTTGAGTGGGAAGCTGAGCGAGGCCCCACCTCTACTCTGCAGTCGGGCGCCTCCAGCTTCAGCGAGAAGTTCTCTCGGGTGAAGTTCTCGCCCTCGCTCACACTCTTCGGCGGCAAGCCCATGGAGGGCTGGATCGCAGTCACGGTCAGCGGGCTGGTCACCGTGTCCCTCCTGAAGCCCAGCGGGCAGGTGCTGACGTCCACCGAGAGCCTGTGCCGGCTGCGTGGCCGCGTGGCGCTGGCTGACATCGCCTTCACAGGCGGTGGCAACATCGTGGTGGCCACTGCGGATGGCAGCAGTGCGCTGCCGGTGCAGTTCTACAAGGTGTGCGTGAGCGTGGTCAGCGAGAAGTGCCGCATCGACACCGAGATCCTGCCCTCCCTCTTCATGCGCTGCACCACCGACCCCCACCGCAAGGACCGCTTCCCTGCCATCACCCACCTCAAGTTCCTGGCAAGAGACATGTCCGAGCAGGTGGGCCCCTCCCAGGCCTTCCGTGAGGTCAACAGCGGGGAGAACCTGGGTCCCCATCGTGCCTCCTAGAGGCGCCTGCAGCCCTCAGTTTGTGGCCCTTCCTCCATCAGCAGAGCCGCTCCTGCACAGGGGAACCCTGGCCCCCATGTAGTCAGGGTGACCTCTACTCAGGGTTCATCCTTGAGCCCATCAGCACAGCGTTGCTTCTGCTGGGGGGGTGACGTGTCCTCCTGACCCCTGGGGTTTTTCAGGTTTCTTTGTATTTTAGGGAAGAGTCTACAGGGTGTTCAGGCTGTTGCTACTAGATCAGACACAGGGTGATCCACCTGTTTACAGCCTCCCAAGAGCAGAGATTCCAGGCCCAGGGGTAGGAGTGGGGCAGGGTGGGCACCACAGGTCTGGGGATCAGACTCACGGCCCCTGCAGTTGCTGCAGGCGCTTTAATCTGCTGAGGCCAGTCTTCCATCCCTGGGTTGGGACAGTGTTTGTATTTATTTATTTATTTATTTATTTATTTATTTATATTTTTGTGGTACTAGGATTGAACTCGGGACCCTGCACTTGCCAGGCAAGCGCTTAGTCTACTGAGCTGTGTCCCTACCCTGCTTCGTTAGTTTTTAAGACAGGGTCTCACTGTGTAGCTCAGGCTGACCTTAAGCTCACTCTGGTGCACAGCCTGGCCTCAAGCTAATGATAGTCCTCCTGCCTCAGTTTCCTAAGTGCTAGGGTGACAGGATTGGACCCCCACACCCCCAGGACAGACATGTGTTTGAGGCTGTTACTCGGCCTGCCACACCGCATCACCTGGGTCCCTGTGCTCTCGGGAATCCTTAAGACTCCAGGTGTTGCCTGTCACCCCCCCCCATGTTTCCCTGTGTCCCTCCTGTGTTCCCCTCTTTCCCCCTGGGAAGTCCCCTTGTGGTGACATTTACCATCTGGTATAGCTCCATGATGGAGAGGACACAGTGGGCTGGTGCTGCCCTGGACTTGAAGCTTCCTTTTGGGGTCAGGGAAGGACCACAAGGACCCTGGGTTCCTGTCCCACAAGCTGCTTCCCCCACCCAGGTGCTGCTGTGCGCATCCAGCCAGACGAGCAGCCTGGTGGAGTGTTGGTCTCTGCGCAAGGAGGGGCTACCAGTGAACAATATCTTCCAGCAGATCGCACCCGCTGGTGAGTCCCTGACACCTCTCCAGAATCTGGGGCTCTTGGGGTGCTAGATGCCAGGGGTGGAACACGGGGCTCCTGCAGCCCAGCGAGCACTCTGCACCCTAGCCACAGTCCAGACCCCTGCTGAGCTTGTAGCTTGTAGCTTGTGCAGATTCATTCGCTCCACTCCACCCTCCTCATACTCCAAGGGGCAGTTACACCCTTGGCTGCAGAGGGGGCAAGCTGGTTCAGAGAGAGGAGCTGCATGCCCCAGTTAGTCACCCACAACTGGACAGCCCCGTGTTTCCCACAGGCAGCGGGGGTCCAGTCCGAGGAGGAGCCTGTGCCAGGGTCCTGGCACAAGCATGTGAGCCGAGGAGGCTGAAAAAGCTGCACTCTCAAAATCTTCCAGAAACCCAGGTTCCACGAGGCAGCTGTGCAGGGCTGACTGGGTTTGCCAGGATGGGAACCCTGGCTCACCTTCATGGTGGCATCTGCTCTCCCAGCCCTTCAGGGGGGATGATCCCTCCCTCAGCTCTACTCTTGAGGCCACTCGAGCGCCCTGGATGCAGCTCAGTGGCATGGCACCTGCCTGGCAAGCTCGAGGTCCTGAATTTAACTGCTAATACCTGCAAATAAAAAGGCCACTCAGTAGCCGGGCGTGGTGGCACATGCCTGTAATCCCAGCACTTGGGAGGTTGAGGCAGGAGGATCACTGAGTTTGAGACCATCCTGGACTACAAAAGTGAGCTCAAGGCCAGCCTGAACTGCATGGTAAGACCCTGTCTCAAAAGACAAAAAATAGAATAAAATAAAATAAGGCCACTCAGTTCTTCCTTGAACTCACTGTGTAACCCAGGCTGGCCTCAAACTCTTCCTGCCTCAGGCTTCTAAGTGCTAGGATTATAGGTGTGCCTCTGTGCCCAGATCTATAGCCATTCAATTCTTAAAACCCACTTGATTCCCAGAACCCTTTGAGAAAACTCTGGATTTCAGCCCAGCTGAGGTGCAGCATCCTCACACCCACGGCCCCCCCCACCCCCCACTCAGATGAAAGCAGGGCTGCACATTAGTGCTAAATAGGCGGGAGGCAAGGGAGAGCTAATCTGAAGCACTAATGAGCACGGTCAAGAGGCCCCTTGGGCCGCCTGCAGAGGAGGTTACATAAACTGCCATTGTGGCCCAGGGCCATTGAAGTGGGCCTCCTGGGCTGCGTCACCCTGAGTCCCCAGACTTGGGGCTCTGTCATCTCACCCAAGTGGCAAGCAGACCCACAGCATGAGGGTCTCTGTGGGGCTCAGGTGGCCCTGGCCCTTTCCTAGTAGAGCTGGAGGTGTCCTCTGCGGCCAGGTCACAGATCCCACCCCTTGCCGGGTTGTTCCTCCTGCCTCCAGCCACCCACTACTCTGAGTCCCAGGAACCTGTCAGAAGTGAAGCCGTGTCCCACTGGCATGGGAAGTCTCATCACCCCTGACGAACCTCACAGTTCTCCTGCCCCTGTGCCCTTGCCATCCCCTGCTCTGCCCTCCCCTGGCGTGTGGCCCACTCACAGCTGACCTGTGACTCAGGACTGGTGGCCGTGACCAGCACAAGGGTAAGGGCCAACGTGTAGCATTGAGGCCTGGCCCTGGTGACAGCACTGCACACTCACCTCTCTGGTGGTGTCCCCTGTTCTCCAGAGACACTAAGTGCCCTGGGGCAGGTGTCCTCACCCACTCCAGGCCGGGTTACCCTGGAGAGAGAAGTTGGCCAGGATCCTCTGTGGGACTGGGGATAGATGTGGAGGAAACTAGGGCTGGGAGACCATAGGCACGGTGCGTTACTTCCCTCATGGGCAGCCCCTGCTGTTCCTTCCCTGTGTCCTGACCAGCTGCTGGCCTCTGGACTCCCCATCCTCTCCGGGCCTCAGTTGTCACTTTAGAGATACCTGGCCACTGACCAAGCCCAGGTGCTAGAAAACCAAAAGCCACCAGTGGAAGTTCCTGCTTTTGTCACCTGAGAGTTTAGGGCCAGGGCCACATCACAGACGCAGCCTTTTGGGGAGCAGGTGATGACCTGAAATCACCTGACCTGGGAGCCAGGAGGGAATTCTGGTCTGGGTGGCAGTGCTCCCCATAGCAGGGTCCAGTAGGGGGTAGGGAAACACCCCCCCCCTCCACCGTGCACACCCTTTGGTTTGTGTGAAATCGATCCCCGGGCTGGCTGGGTGCCGTGGTACTGCCTTGTAATCCCAGCTGCTCAGGAAGCTGAGGCAGGAGGAGTACAAGTTCAAGCCCAGCTTGGGCAACTTAGAAGATGCTGTCTCAAAATAAAAATGAGGAAAATTAGCCAGGGATATAGCTTAGTGATGTAAGTAACTGCCTGGCAAGTGCAAGGTGCAGAGTTTGATCCCCAGTACCACAAAAGAAGAAAGGGCTTGGGTGTGGCCCAGTGATAGCGTACCCTGGGTCCTGTCTTGAAGGAAGCAAAGCCAGGGCAGGGTGCTCTGGGCCTCGGGTCCCGTGCCTGCCCTGAGCCAGTGTTGCTTGGTGCACTCTGCCACACCAGCCCTAGTCCCCTGGGGCCTGGGCGGGAGCAGGAACGGCACTGGCCAGGGGGCAGGGAAGGTGCGGTGCTGCCGTGCCAGCCTGTGCACCCTCCTGCTCTTTCCGTTGCCTGCATCTTCATGCTCCACAACGTGCTAGTTGGTGACAAGCAGCCCATGATCCTCAAATGGCGCATCCTCTCAGCCACCAACGACCTGGACCGTGTGTCGGCGGTGGCGCTGCCCAAGCTGCCCATCTCGCTTACCAACACTGACCTCAAGGTGGCCAGTGACACCCAGTTCTACCCTGGCCTCGGTATGTGGTGCTTGGGAGCGACTGGCATGGCCCTTAGCCGGTCTTGTGAGGGTGGGACTTGGAGGCGGTGGGATCCTGGCTCCCTGTCGGGGCTTTGGGATGGAGGATCTTGGAGGGCAGTGACCTGCAGGTGCAGCTGCTCGCCTTCACATGCAGAGAGCAGGGAACGAGTCCTGCGCGGAGCACTTAGCAGCTGCAGTGCTGATCCCAGGCCTGACCGCAGCAGGCCTTGGTTTGCCCAGCTGTAAGAGGTTTGGGTTTGTCTGTGCCTCAGGCTGTTCCCCCAGCTTTCTGACAATTAGTTGGAAAGAACGTCTGTGAAAACTTATGCTGGGGGCCAGGGATGTAGCTCAGTGGCTTAAGTGCCTGTTCGGCAAGTACACGGTCCCAAGTCCAATCACTGGTGCTGCTGAAAGGAAAAAAGTCAAAACAAGACAAAATTCATACTTGGTTCAAGGTCTCTCTGTATGAGAGAGAGAGAGTGTGTGTGTGTGTGTGTGTGTGTGTG
>PVJA010051311.1:0-12890 GCA_004027025.1 Myocastor coypus | reverse complement strand
ATTTAAAAATGCAAAAAAAAGAAAGAGCCTTTCTCGATGTAGGCTCATTTTACTTCAGCTTTATACATCCTTGACATACTTTTCCAACTGAAAGAGCATTGAAATAAGCTAATCAGGAAACATCTGTGGACAAAAAAAAAAAAAAAAAAACTTCTTAAGAAGTACAAGTGACTGGGAGTCTTTCACAAAATTTAATATAGGTCACATCATAAGCAAAGACTGTTAAGGGAAAGAGTGTGTATAGTAGCTCGGTGATCTAAGTGCCTGCCTAGTAAGCACAAGGGCCCAGGTTTGATCCCTAGTACTGCATGCCATGCCAGCCCAGTACTGATCTGGTCATCGAAATAGGGCATGGAGCCACGCATCTGTAATCTGTGCACTGAGGCGGCTAAGACAGCAGGATCAGTACGAGTCTAAGCTGGATAGCATGACCCTGTACCACGTAAAGCTTAAAAAAAAAAAAAAGAAATAAATAAAAGACAGCGTTACATCTTTGGTTGTGTGTATCAAGGAGACATGCTGTGATAATGATAGGTGCATTTAGAATATACTGTTCAAATCTGGGTCATCAGCATTTCAGCTCTTTTAACATTTATTATTATTATTTTGTGTGTGTGTGTGTGTGTGTGTGTGTGTGTGTGTGTGTGTTCGGGCCTTCAAACACCTTTTTGTTGTTTATAAAATGCATAACAAAGGAGCTAAACTACAGGAAACTTATTGTGCTGTTGCACACAGGAAAACTTTTTTTTTTGGTTTGTTTGTTTATTTATTTTTATGGCCAGCTCATCCTGTCCTGAGGGCAGGGCTGGTACAACATGTGGTGCCGGGGATTGAACTGCGGTCCCTGCAGCTGCCTAAGCTTTCCTAAGCAGGCGCTTTAGACCACTGAGCCATCTGCCAGGCCAACATTTTTGTATCTGCCATTCAACCTCTTTTTCTTTTCTTTTCTTTTTCTTTCCTTTCCTTTCCTTTTCTTTCTTTCTTCCTTCCTCCCTTCCTTCCTTTCTTTGCTTGTTCAGGCTGCCCTAAGGGTGGGTGTAGAGTCTGAATCACCATCCCCTGTGCCTGACTGGGATTGCCCATGCAGGAGCTTAACCCACTGAGCTAACCCAAGAGCCCCCATTCCCTCTCTTTTATCCCTTTTGTTTTTGCAATCTTCCCTAATACCTATTCTCGCTCCTTTCCTGAAATCAGGTGCTCTAAGCACTGCCTATATGTGAGCTCACGCAGTGTTTGGCTTTTCCCGTCTGGCTCTTTCTACTTAACAGGATGTCCCCCAGTCCTTTCTGTGTTGCCACAAATGACAGGACGTTGTTGTTCTTTTCATGGCTGAATAGAACTCCAAGCTTTCCAGAGAGGAGAGTTCACATACCATTGCGAGTGACAGAGCTGGACACAACGGTTTCTCACAACAGCGTGGAGGTTTTTCCAAAGCCAAAAAGCAAAAAGGCTGTGCAACACAGCCAACTTGCTACTATGTGTTTATCCCAAGGAGATTGCTCTTGCATATCAAAGAGATACGAGCACCCTGTGTTTCGTGCAGCAGTATACACAAGATGCAAGTTAGAGAGTCAAATGTGGCATCCGCTGGAAGATGCCTAGAAAAGAGTGGTGTCCTTGAGTTGGGCTTTCATTCAGGTTTATGTGACAAGGATTAAAAATCGATTCAGTGTGTGAGTGTATACTGACCCAGAGTCTCTCCGTTTTTGAGGCAACAAAACAGACTCTTCAGACTCGCGCCAGCATGGCTAAATATATCCTGATCAGTACAAGGGTTTTGACCTGCTCCGTTTCTGACCTGGGCCAGTTCATCCCTTCTTAGGCAACCTAGTGGTCCCCACTCCCAGGAAGTCACCATATTGATGCCAAACTTACTGGGGTCACCCAATCGACACAGCATTGCAGCCTACAATTCCTGGACTCCAGGGACCCTCCCACCTCAGCTTCCCATAGGCACGTGTCAGCACACCCAGCGCTAAATACATCCTGAAGCTTCAAGTCCATGGAACCACTTTAAGTCTTCGTACACTGTGGTGACATCAAGTGGATGAAAAGGGCCCTGAAAACCATCCCAGTTATGCAAGGACCTTCCTTTGGGCTCTGCGACCAAGCTCTGGGAAGGCTCAGGTGGCGAAGAGAAAGCTCACAGGAGACTCAGTGATTAGCACCCCGCTTGGCTAATTAATGCCACTGTCTCCTGCAGAGTGAAAGCAGAAGTTTAAAGGCTCCACCTCTGTAGGAAATCAGTGCGGGTATGAAAAGAAAGGCCACGGAATCCTTTACATGCCTATGAATGAAGGAGAATCTTTAATTTTTCTGTTAATTGCATCTTTTAAATCCATGATTTCTGAGCCGGGCCGTTAAGCAAATGAAATCCACGCTGCCATGACACAGCAGTTCCATTTTAATTAAAAGCCTCCTCCTTCTGATTACTTCTTATAAGGTCAGAGACAGAAACCACCATGAGCCATGGGCTTCACTTCAGTATATATTTTTTCCCTTTTAATTATTGCACGACCTACTCTAACCCTTGACCATTATATTATATCCTTGTAATGGAGCATTTCAAAACCTAATAGCTGCAAAAACTAATGAATATGTATTTCTGTGGATTTACATATATTCATATACATGCTTACGTGTCTATAGGACTCTCAGCATATTTACCAATGAGATTTCCTTTCTGGGACATGGTAAGCTCTAAACAGGACTGCAGTGTTGTAAAACAATTCACAGATCTTTTTTACCTAGCTCTTTTGCCAAGTGTAGTACGAATAATCTTCTCTACAGAAAATAATTTGAATGTTACTCCACTCGGGTAAAATGCTGTCCCCAAAGACAATGCAAACACTCATGCATTTGTAAATCTTACAGTAAAACACTGCTTAGGTGATTGATTGTTATAGAACATGAAACTTTTGATCCAAAAATATTTGGAAGGTGAGAAGGGAATTAGTTCTAATTTATTGCAAAGATCTGATACACTTATCAATTTTAACTATATAGACATATTTTAGTGTGCATAAAAACACATTAGTGCCTAAAATTTGTGTATATATATATATATATATATATATATACACATTTTACTTTGATTTGATAAAGCCCGCTTGATGTAATATATTTATAGTTCATCAAACAGGCATGTTTCTCAGCTGAGAGGTTTCTAAAGAATTACAACCTGAGAAGTGTCATGAATCTTACTCTAATACCTGCAACCAAATCTATTCTTCTATTCTATATAAACACATATGGATTGTGTCATCAAAATATATGGTGAACTCCACGTTTTCTTATAAAGGTCTTGCTTTAACTTTCCCCTTAACAACCCAGCAGAAAAACATGACACATATAACGAAAGGGCAGTTTAGTATGCTGAGCTGTAAAAGGTTCAAGTCAACAGCTTCCAACACAATGTAACACAATGTAATTATGGAACACATGACTATGTATCCAACTACGTTCTCTTAGACCAAAGAGAAGAAGTCTGTCATACTAATAACCATTAGAAAATTTATCATGTCTACACTCTATGCGCTATATAACTATGACAATATACAATATACATTGTATCAATGATTGGGAATGTACTACTAACGTATTTTGAAACTGTCACATTGTAATTTCTTGTAAAAAGTAATTAAAAAATACATGGTGAATTCCTTACTTTGAGAAAGTTATTACATTAAAACACATTGCTATTAATCACCTTCAAAATAATTTCCTTCACTTCAAACACCCAGTCCCCTAATTTTTGCCCCTTTCTGCAGCAGTATAGGTCATAATAAAGAAAACAGTTAATGCTGATACCTAGTGCAATCGGGCGCAAAGGTAGGCTCTCTGAAATATTGCGATATATCACTTTCTCATCTATGCACCTTCCTGACTCAAAATGACCAAGGAAGATGAACTCCCAGAATCAATTTAGGACATTAGTTCAGGCAGGATAATGCAAGGATGTTCACCAAAGCAGACCTCAGAAGCCGCTTGCCAAAATGGAAAGAAGGATACTATAAGCATGCTCAAAGAGGGAGTTTTCTGAGTAGGCTAATGGGAATGTCTCTTTCAGTATAATATATTTTTAAAAATTTAAATACTACACATTGGATCATGTTCCATGTGCATATATTTGTATGTAAAACTGCAACATCGTTTTAAAAATTCCCAGTTCATAACGTTTTTTGTGGGTATTCATTATGTACAAAGGGAGATCATTTTTCTCCCAAGCGATCCCTTGGCTAGCACCAGTTGCTGTTATATTACTAGAATATTAATTTACTAACTTCCTAATTATCCTTCCCTTTTGCATACACAAGCTAATATCAGACTTTTAGTTATGAGACACATTTAATTTCTTTTGTGCAAAGGAAACAATGGTAATACTCCCAGCCTTGCAGTCATATGATACAAGTCAGAATTTGCAGAATTATTAAACACAGAAGTCCTTTTTGCTGGTAAGCAATAACAGGGGTGGAGTCTCCCTCAAGTGCTGTCCATGAGGATGGGTTTCTTCTTATGGGTCTGTGTTTGTTTCCATTGTTAAGAGAATGAAGAAATCAGGGAGGCTCTGAGTCATCACACAGTCCCCAATTTGTTCCAGCACAGTCATAGCTGGATATTAATTTGGATGCTAACTATGCACCGGTGATAAGCACCCAGGCACAGGACCACGTGCCCCCACCAGAGATGCTTCAAAAGTCTCACTGAGTAACAGCATCTGTGGCACCTACTTTAAATCAAGGCCTGCAAATTACATCTTCAGGGAAAGGAAGCTACTCAATGCAGTGAATTAAAGCCTCACAGTGAAACTACATTAAGAAAGGAAGAGAAATTAAACAGAAATAATCAACAAAGTAAGAAAGGGGATGAAAAATGAGACAAAGAATGGAAGACATTCGACAGATATCTCTGGGGTCCACAGAAGCAAATCCTAATGTCTGCCATATTAGACAGATGTTGTTTGAAAACCAGGTTCTACTGTTATTTATTTATTTATTTTTTTGTAGAGAAATTGGAAATCTGAGGGATGAGAAAAGAGAATACTTGTTCTCCACGTGGGAGTTTACATTTGACTTCATTTTTCTGCCTTGGGAAATTTTAGGCTTAGTGAATCTTCCAGAACAATGAGAAATAAAGTGACAATGTTTCCTTTTCCTTAGGATTCAAAATGCATAGAGTCCCTCAGGATGGGAGGATTGCAAACACTTGGGGGCCTCAAACTTTAAAGTGAAACAGACACCTGCAGGACTTCCTAGAGCCCTGTGGATGCTACGAAGAACCATCTTGTTTCTCCAGAAGGGGAAGCAAGTGACCTATCAGGAGAAAGTAAATAAATAGGAGCTGGAGATTCGGTGCATGGAGTTGACAGGAAATCATGTTTCCCAGAGTTCATTTTTGCAAAGGCCAAGTTAGATTTGCAGTAAATATATGTATTAGTATCTTGTACTGTGTTTAAAACAACAGTTCATTGTTTTTTATTTTTATTTTTATTTTTTTTTTTTTGTGGGACCAGGGTTCGAACTCACGACCTTGCACTTGCCCAGCAGGCACTTGTGCCTCGGAGCTATCTCCCCAGCCCCAACAGTTCATTGTTTTAAAGTCACTTATAAACAACTTTTAACAGGGCTTTTAGGATTACGGAAAAGAATTTAATAATTTAAACAATCAAACCCAAAAAAAGAAATGTATTTCTATAGTTTTGAAATTCGTATTTTCTATGATTTGGTATCTTTTGTTAATACATGAAGTAAAGTCACTCACAATTCGACAAATTAATTCTGCTTTGTTTTTTTGCAATCATTTCTCTTCAGTGTCTAAATTTTTCACCTTGTAAAATTTATTATGTTTTATTCTATGCTTTTGCTTTTCTTTTGATACTGGGAATCGAACTTAGGACCTGGCTCTTCCCAGGCAGGTATTTATGCTGCTGAGCTATCTCCCAGTCCCCATATTTTTAGTTACACAGCATTATATTTGGATTTAAAAATTTAAGATGTTAACCAGGTCTGATGGTGCACACCTGTAATACCAAACTCAGGAGGCTGAGGCAAGAGAATCACTGTGATTTCAAGGCTAGCTTCAGCTGCAGAGTGAGGCCTTGCTAAAATGTTTTTTAAAACATACCCCAAGAGCAGTCAAAATATTATAAATTAAAGTGTCAGCAAAAATGGAACCATCCAGAACATCATGTATATTAAAACAAATAAATGCCTCTTGTTTTCTGGACTTTTTAATAAAAAGAGACAATGTACTTACTATCTTTAGGTATCATATGTAAGAATGAAGTCTTACTTTACCACGAGAACAACCACCTAGAAGTAAGTTATGGAAGCAGGCAATTTCCTAAAACGTAGTCATTGTAATGTAACTCTCACAATACAAGTGGAAGAATGACCTTGCATTTGGTTGATCTAATCTATTCCAGTCCACCCAAGTGTAATCTAAGCTCATCCAATCTAATCAACTGAGGTAGGTCAGCATTATTCAGCCATGTTCACCACTGGCTGCACAAATACCTATTGAAATCATCTTTCTGTTTCGCCATGTATCAGAGACTTGGCTGGAATGTCTGTTGGCCACTAGATTCTAGGCAGCCAGGATCTAGACCTTTCTGCGACTACTAACTCACAAAGTAATCTGTTCTTTTTGTTTGTTTGTTGTGGATTTAGTACAGGGTCTACGGGGTCTCATTGCACATGTCAGATGTCAGACACATAGTGAGCCTCCTGTTTTCAGCTTCCCAAGTGCTAGTATTACAGGCGTGGGCCACCACATCCCACATCTGTCCTCATTGGCTGTCTTAGTGTGCTCCCAGGGCGGGGCCAGCATAGCGCAGCTCACTGAGAATTGAGCCCCAGACCCTGCACTCTTCCCAAGGAGGAGCTTTAGTCTTCTGAGCTATCTGGCCAGCAAAATATTTTTTAGTAGGTGTCACCATATAGATTACTCCTGGAGGAAAGTATCTTCTTCTCACTTTTGGCTGATAGTTAATCCCCATTTTCGAGGTACAAAGATGTGGGGCCCTCTGGAAATTCAAGTCCCAAGAGAAAAGGCCTCACGGAATAGGGCCTCAGAAGAAGTTGCTGAGAAGAATCTTGTGAGCTCTCTTTTGCTGCGTGAGATCACTAGCCCTGTCTTAAATTGGGTGGCAAATAATGTGGCTGAGCAGAGGAGAAACTTCCTTGGACTTACTCAGAGAAAATTAACTCAAACCAAATATAATAGGATGCCACACCAATGTGAAATAATCAACTAGTACACAGAACAAAACACAAGCATAAGACTTTATACAATGGTGAAGTGGCCTACACTGTTGCCTCTGTGTACCTTGTCCTTGGAGCAGGAACCACCATTCTGGGAGATGCTGAGTGAATTGATGGGTTGCAGTACCATGGTAAATTCTAGCTACACAAGATAGAACTGGGGCATAAAGTCCTGGACACTTTTTCCGTCCTACACACAGAGGATGTTGCAGCCTTAAGGCAAATTTTACCAGTACACACAGGGACAATTGACCAGGAAAGATGCTCTAGTACTGATGGGCTCTTACTTTTTTTTTTCTTTTATTTGTTCGTCCTGTGCCATAGTAGCTAATTGAAAGTTCTAGTGGCAACAAGTCTACAGACCACACTGGTGACAGAGCAGGCAGTGAATGGAAAAGCATTCCTACCCCAGCAGCATGAACAAGAGCAGGATGCAGGGCTTAAAGGCCCTTGGGTCATGGCAGAGCGGAAAGTAGGAAGTCAGCACTCTCTAACGCCCTTACGGGGTTAAGGGAGGGAACAAGGGCAGCAAGACAGTGCTACCCTATCCCTGCTCCCAGAGGCAGGACAGCAGAGGGATGAGCCAGGCTGGTGCAGTGGAACAGAGGAAGCTGTGCAAGGACCTGGAGAGGTCAACGGTACACTGGCCAGAGAGGAATCCCTGGCTGCCAATGTCTGACGTAGCCGACATGTGGGAGAGCAATGCAGAGGCAGGATGTGGAGACATGGGCAGGCCTCTGAGAAAAATCCAGAAAGTTGCTGCTAACTCTGGCCCCGGCTCCCACATCTAGAAGGAAAGACCATCGTAGCAGCTACCACTAATCCTTCTGCAGGCTTAGCGCAGGCTGGCCTCTGATTTGAACAGCACCACAGAACTGAAGACATCTGATGAATTATAATGATGTCTGCATTGCTTGTTTATTTACTTTGTTTTCTTTTTCTCTGCCTTTATTTGGTTGTTTTTTTTAGGTTTTCCTTACTTAGTTTGTTCAGCTTTTTTACCTTTTTCCTCGATTGTCTTTCTTATTTTTTTCACAATTTTATATGAATAAACTCTTTCTGATTCACTTTGATATTCTTTTGTTTTCTTCTTCATTCTTCCTCTCCCATATTCATTATCAGCTTCCCAGGTGATCTTCGTTTCTCCTTCATCCTTGCTTCTATTATATTTTGCTTCCCTTACAGTGCGCAGCAGTAATTGTCCCCTGCGCTGCACACATTTCTACCTCACAGTGTAAAAAAACTAATTGCCTTAAGTTCTTCATTTCTGTTGGATTTCTTTTATATAGAACTACATCATGTTCCTGTGGCTAAAGTTATCACACTCATGGTTACCACACTGAGCTTCTAGACTGTTCTTAATGCTGTTGTTATTGCTACTTGTGCTACTTTAGCTGGAGAGCCTTACATTTTGTAATTAGTTCTGCTCCCTTGTATGACAACACTATGATTGTGCTGTGTCCTAATCATGACCACAGGCCAGTACCAAAGGACTGTGCGCTGGGCCAAATAGGAACATTTCATCCCTAGCAACTCCTTAGATATTTCCTAAGGAAGCCTCGATGCTACTGATAAAACCACCTACCATAAGCGATTTGCAAGCATTAACCTAGATCTTAAATGATTGTGAAAAAATGGAAAATGACAAGACAGACAAGACACAGAAGCAAAATGAAGCCTTAGTTCTGCGGCCCAACCAGGACAAATCCAGGAAACAACAAGACAGCAGAAAGTAGAAGCCAGCCACCTGAGATTTTCCTGTGGTAGCAGTAAAATTAATAAAACTGATAAGTGTGCTATAGAGAAAATCGGATCATGACTGATTTCTCAGGTAGAAAAACAGAGAAGAGAATCATAATGAAAAACTTATTTGGTGAATCTGCTATATACATAGAAGACAAAGTAAAGGAGCCTAGGAGAATGATGGTAATCATGAATGACTAACATAGCAAATAAGTAGAACACATGAAAAAGAGTCAAACTGATATTCAGGGATTAAAAGTTCCATTACGAGTTCAAAAGCTTGAGTGGAAAAAAAAAAAAAGAAAAAGGTGTGGATAGAGCGTGAAATGCAGATGATAGGATTGTGATTAGTGATCCCGACAAGAAACATCTCTTAAAAATAGCCAGGGTCCATGAAAAATCCACGCAAGATTGTGCAAAGAACAACATAAAATTGATTGAAATTAATGTGAAAACACTGACAGCTCAAATGAAAAGAAAAACTTGTTCACGGACATAATGACAGAGAATGTTCCAGGCATTGAAAAAGAATTTCAGAAAAAGATAAGTGAACTATATAGAACTCCAGTTATCCATGGGTGAAAAATAAATAAATAAAAATAAAACCACCGAGACCATGAAAAGAAACCGATCGTCTATAAAGGAAAGCCTATGAGAATCACAATAGACTATACAAAACAAACATAAACCCTGAAGGAAAGAAGAGGCTGAAGTATGTCAAGTCCCAAATTAAAAACAAAGCAAACAAACTATTTAAAAAAAAGAAAAAGAAAAAAACCTCAAGATGGATATACTCAGCAAAAACTTTCAGAATCCGTAGAAAATAACACACTACCATGAAAAGGAAAAAATGAAATTCAAGACCACCAACCAGCTCTATAATACATTCTAAAAGATATTTTAGAAAGTAATAACAAGCATCACAGTTCCAGGAACACCAACAGAATGAACATGCCAGGCAAGGCAAGCTAGCAGACAGAGGGAAAAATTGGGAACCAAAGACAGGGAAGAATACGGTAAGCAGGGCTAAGCAAAACCACGTCAGTTATAACCATCTATGCAAATGGTGTCAAATCACCACTCACAAGAAACAGATACAAATGGGTCAAGAAACAAGATCAGGGCTGGAGAGATAGCTCAGAAGACTAAGTGCCTGCTTAGGCGGGGATGGGATTCAGTCCGCACCACCACATACTACACTGGGCCTGCCCTCAGGCTTGCTGAGCTGTACACAGAGATCAGATGTGGTGGCCCATGCCTGTCTGCAATCTCAGTGCTAAGGAGGCTAAAAACATCAGGATCACTATGAGACCGAGATATCGAGAGAGACTGTCTGCCAAATACCTAAAGAAAGACTGAAAAAAAGATTAAATAATACAAATACACTACATACAAAAGCCACATTTAGGGAATGATCATATCGTTCAGGGGGCTTAAGGGCCTGCCTAAGAAGGGCAAGGTTGCAAATTTGATTCCTGCTATGAAAAAAAACCCACAAAACAAAACCCCTACCATATTAAACTAAAAAAAGAAATGTATATATTGAAAGCAAAAAATGGAAGACAACATATTCCATGTAACAGGAAGGAGGAAAACGTAAGGGCAGCTTTTTTCTTTTTTTTTTTTTTCCCCACCAATATTTCTGCTCAGGTCCTTGCTCTTCCAAGGCAGGTGTTATGCTACTGAGCACTATCCCTGGCCCAAGGGTAGTTATTCTATTTGCAGATGAAGTAGACTACAAAGCAAGACTAATGAAAAGACACAAAGGAAGTTGCTACATACTTAAGGAAAAACTCAAAAAGGAGGAAATAACGATCATAAATACATATGCAACAAATACAGGCATAGCCAACTACATGAAACAAATACTATGGACATGAAAAATTCAATAGGAACTAACACAATTGTGATTGGTGACATCAACACTCCTCTGTCACAAATAGATAGATCAAGGGCCCGGCAGGATGGCTCAGAGGTCTAAAGTGCCTGCTTAGGAAAGCTTAGGCAGCTTCAGGGACCACGGTTCGATCCCTGGCACCACATGCTGCGCCAGCCCTGCCCTCAGGGCAGGCTGAGCCGGCCATAAAAATAAACAAACAAACAAACAAAAGTTCTAAAACAAGAAAAAAAAAAGACAGGTTAACTTGACAAAAATTCAACAAGGAAATCTCAGAGCTGAACCACACCTGTGAGCAAAGGTCTTAGTAGATGTCTACATAGTGCCACCCCACCACATCAGAGCACACATTTTTTTCAGCTGTGCCCTGGGCGTTATCCAAGGGAGAGCACAAACTAGATCATAAAACATGCTTAAGGAAATGTAAGTGAACTGAAATTATTCCATATTTAATATTTTACTACAGTGCAATGAAATTTGAAATCAATGGTAAAAGACAGACAAGAAGTTTGTAAGCACATGGAAATTAAATGACACAATCTTAAACAACAGTGTGAAACATGAAACTAAGGAAGACATTAGTTTATAAAGTTAAATGATAATGTGTTAGAAATTATAGGGCACAATAAAAAGCAATTGTATGAGAAAATTTAATAGCAAATACCCATAGCAGGAAAACAAAATAAATTCAAGAAAATAACCTAATGTTGAGCCTCAAACTATTGGGAAAAGAAGAACATGTCAAGTCCAAAGATTATGTGAGGGAAGAAATTACAATATCAGAGGAGAAATGAATTTAACTGGGTCTAAGGAAGCAATACAATGAATCAATAAATTAAAGAATTGGTTCTTTGAAAAGTTAAATAAAATTATAAGCTCTTTACCCAAATCTCCAAAAATAAAAAGTAGACTCAAAAACATGCAAATGGAAATGAAGAGGGTGAAATCACAAGGGATCCTGCGGAAATGTAAAAGAACATAATACCTAGAAGGAGAAACTTCATTTTAATAAGATTTAGTACAGAAAAGCGAACAAATTCCTAGTCTAAACACATTCCTAATGAGTAGACTCCTAATGTGAATTACCAAAGCAACGTCAAGAAGACATAAAGTTCTAAATGCCAAAGACAAGTCAAGCAAATTGAAGTTGTAATTAGTAACCTACCAACAACAAAAGCCCAGATCCTGATGGATTCCCTGTTGAAATCTACCATAACTTTAGAGAAGATGTTATGCCACTACTCCTCAAATTCTTTGATGAAATTGGAAGGGAAGTGATGCTCCCAAAGTCATGCCTAGAAGCAAATACTACCTTGATACAAAAACCATAGAAAGATCTAAGCAAAAAAAAGAGAGAGGTCTATGGGACCATCTCCCTAATAAACATCACGCAAAAAACCCTCAATAAAACACTGGCCAAAAAAATGCAGCAAAACATCAAAAAGATCATAGCCAGTGGTATTCATCCCAAGGATGCATGGATGGTTCAACATGTACAAATCAGTATGTTTAACATACCATAAATAGAACCAAAGATAAAAACCCACATAATTATCTCAATAGATGTAGCAAACACATTTTACAAAGTCCATCAACCACACACCATAAAAAAAAAATTACAGAAAATTGGAACAGCTGATTTTTATCTCAATCTGATAAAAGCCACCAATGAGAAAACCACCTGCAAACATCCTGCTAAATAGAATAAAGATATAGATTCTAAAAGACAGATACTAGACCTGCTGGAAGACAGAATAGCAAGAATTGATGTAGGCAGGCAGAAACTTTAGGAAGAAAATCTCTGTTGTGCAGGAATCAACAAACAGGATGTCATTTTTTTTAAAGTTTCTCACAATGAAAGAATTATCATCAGAAAGGAAAGAAAACCCACAATATGGGAAAATTTTCTGCCAGCTGTTCTTCTAGCGACTAATATCTAGTATATACAAAGAACTCAAAATATCAGATTCCCAAATTTAAAGACCCTG
>PVJA010051309.1:0-12897 GCA_004027025.1 Myocastor coypus | reverse complement strand
AAATTTAATCCTGAGGGGATTTGACCCTGGAAGATACAAAAAAAAAAAAAAATGAATGTGTAGTTATGCAGGTCTTGCTTCGACTTGCCCTTGACCACCCAGCAAGAAAAAAAAAATCCTTAATTACAATGCATGGAAAGCAGAGCTAGATTGGTGAGATGAGCTTTAGGAGGCTCAGATTCAATAGCCTCCAACGTCACAAGCTTCACTGGTGGCACACTGCAATGCAAAACCTTTGATTGTATATGTATCTGCTTCCTCTTAGTCCAAAGAGAAGTATATTCTTTCCTGTTTTTTTTCTTTCTTTCTTTTTTTCTATGCAACATTAATAGGGAGGTGGGTCATGCCCACACACTGCACTCTATAGAATGATTGTGAGGACAATATGCAGTATGTCAACTTTCAAAGAAAAAAAGGGGGAAAAGAAAAAAAAAGTAATGTGGATTTAGAAAGGTTAATGTTTAATTGTTTGATCAATCTTATATACCTATATGTATTAATCTAAACTGATCCGATGATGAAAATATGTAATATAACCATTGTTAAATTTAAACAATAAAAGAATTGAAAAAAAAAAAAAAAAAAGATCAAGGCCAGCCTGGGAAATCCATGGCTAGCCTGAAATATACAGGGACACCCTGTCTTTAAAAATACAAAGAAACTTTTCAAAATTCTTATCCCAACTGATACAATTTTTGTCTCACTTTAGTTCTTGTCCTTCATTCTCCAGCACTGGTTTTACATAAATTTCTTTCATGCAATCCACTTTTCCATTTAGCATCACTTCACACAACTTCCCTTAAGTTTTCAAGGTCCGATGAATTATTTCTTAGCAAATTTCAGAAGCCATCAAGGTAGTGTAGATTGTATTCAGAGTTTCCAAACAAATTTATGTGCCCTCAAAAATCCAAATCAATATGTCAGCATTAGAATGCTCTTTAAATACAGTATATAGTTAATAGATACAATAAACATTCACCGTAGATGGCTGCACTAGCTTAGGATGGACTCATTTAAGGGACTGGACGGTGAGGGGATTCCAAAGAAACTTTTCCTGAAGCAAGCTGCTGGGCATTGGTGGTGGGAATGTGGCCGCTAAGGATACAGTATTTCTCTGGGCTTCTAATTTTCCTGGAGTGGGGTTTAGGAGATGGTTCAGGGGTTTAAGTGCTTGACTGCCTGGTACATGCAAGGCCCTCAGTTCGACACCTGGCACCAGAAAGAAAATTCCCTGGAGTGTGTTAGACTCTAGTCATCAAGAAAATGTGTGCCGGCATGCCTTACCAGCCGGCCTCTGGGGCGCACTGAGACTGCAATTGAGAAAAGGCGTGGTGGCAAGCGCCTGTAATCCCAGCATTTTTTTTCCAGTACCAGGAATTGAACTCCGGACTCTTTGCTTGCCAGGCAAGCACTCATTCTACCGAGCTGTCTTCCCAGCCCTTATCCCAGCTCTTGAGAGGCTATAAATAGGAGAATCACTACGTGTCTGCTCTAGACCCTGAACACCCTGTCGACTCTTTCCTAAAATACAAAAAAGTGGTCTTTTTATGCCAAATGGACGATATGGGGGGCGAGGGCGGGGGCAGGGGTGGCGGCGGGGGCGAGGAGATAGCTCCATGGCACAAGTGCCTGACTGGCAAGTGCAAGGTTGTGAGTTTGAACCCCGGTTCCACCCAAAAAAAATAGGTAAATGGAAGATATGGGGACTTCTACATTATAGCCCACCCTCCCTCCACATAAATCCTTGTTTTGTCTTTTAAGGAAAGAAAAATATAAGTGCACAAGCCGGGCGTGGTGGCTCACACCTGCAATCCCAGCACTAGGAAGGCTGAAGCAGGAGGATTGGTGCGAGTTCGAGACCAGCCTGGGCTACAAAAGTGAGCTCAAGGCCAGCGTGAACTGCATAGCGAGACCCTGTCTCAAAAAGACCAAATATATATATATATATATATATATATATATATACATAAATGCATATTCATACCTACAAACATATATACACGTACCTAATTACACATCGAGAGCATTAGAAACATGAAGAATGGGTTGTGTTAGCCTTTTTGTCTGGCTCAGGGTGCCTCAAGGGGGGTGTGGGACTCGAACCGCCCTACCCTGTGCCTGATTAGGATTGCTCACGAGGCGCTTAAACACTGACCTAACCCGAAAGGCCCCGGGGTTAGGTTAATTTTAAGGCTAGTCAATGAAATATATCCTCTATCTCGTCTGTTCCTTAAGGTAAGCCAAGTTCAATCGAGGTTTAGAAAAGTGTAATTCTCGTTCAGGCTTGGAACTCAGAAACCTCCCTCGGAATGAAAGTAGTGCTCTTACTTGGCTCTCTAACCGGCTAATTTATATCGACGCACAAAGCCCTTCCCTTAGACAAGAGCACCTCAGCCGGGGGAAGGATTTAACGATGCACCCGGAACTGTTTGCAAGGTTTCTACAGGTTTCAGAAGGTGCCGCCGGCGGGTTCAGGGAGCTAAGGTAACGCTGGTCATCCCAGGGTCGCCAGAGCACCCCCTTGTCTCGCCGCTTCGGCGGCACAGCTATCTGGATGGCTCCGGTGTCCCGATCGCGCAGCCCTGAGGGCGAGGCCTCGAGCTCAGGGGGGAAACGTCGCAGTTTATCGAAGAGCCCCAAGCCCAGCAAATCGTCCCGTTCCCCGCGGAGCCACCGATCTCGCTCGCGCTCTTGTTCCCGCTCCGGTGATCGGAATGGTCTCAGCCATCCTCTGGGTGGACTCAGCCAAAGCTCTCGAAGCCAGTCGTACCGCTCGAGGTCGCGTTCGCGCTCTCGAGAGCGCCCCTGTGCGCCGCGGAGCGCCCCCTTTGCTTCTGCCTCCTCGTCTGCCTATTATGGCGCCTACTCGCGCCCCTACGGGAGCGACAAACCGTGGCCCAGCCTCCTGGACAAGGAAAGGGAGGAGAGCCTGCGGCAGAAGTGAGTGAGGGCACCACGCCTCCCCATGTGGGAACCCACCCGTCCGCGGAGTCGTTTTATGGTTCATTCTGTCTCTCACGATTCTCTTGGTGTTTTGCCCACTCTGCCTGCCTTCAGGCCATTTTTATCGTAGTCTACCCACGACATCCTTTCATCTATCTGTCTTTTTCTTCCCTTAGATTTTCATTTATCCTCTGGGCACTTCCTACTTGCCCTGGCTTCCCAACACCCGGTTCGCCTCCTGGTTTGTTAGCTGATAAACGCCCGAAAACCAGCTGTACCTGAATTATAACATGTGCATTACTAGATCATTATCATTGGTGTGCATGGTTTTATTTCTCAGTGAGTTGAACTCCAAAAAGGAAAGCCTTGTTTTATCGATCACAGAATTCGCAGTACCTATTGTACGATATTGGGAAGGACTGAAATTAACGGTTTAAATTAAACAAGGAAACCTGCCCTCTCACAAGGTGATTAAATGAATGTGGGAAAGGTGATGGGTAGAATTATAGATGAAGTTTCCTGAAAAAGGTCCTGTTAAGGGATCTCAACTGCCACCTTGAAAAATGGTGCTAGGTTAAGTAAAAGATCTTCTCTGAGGGTGATATTGGAGCAGGAATGTGAGTAATTTAAGCAGAAAGGAAGATGCTTGTAATTATTGCTATGTGAGTCATAATATCTAATTTTACTAAGTGTTAGGCATTGTACTAAGCCATGCAATATGTGTTCAAAAATCAAGAAATGTTACAAGTATTACAGGCATTGAGAGACTGGTTAAATTTTCAACAATTAAGAGAGCCTTCATAATTCTTTGTCTTCTAACAGTGGGAAATAATAAATTATGGTGATGAGAAAGGCAGGTCCCACAATGAGATTGAGTTTGAAGCCTTTATTTGCCACTTTTTTTGCATTATAGCCTTAAACAAGTTGCTTAACTTCCCTGAGCTGCTTTTTCATTTTGTTTGTGTTTGCTTTTTCTTTTTTTTCTTTTTTGAGATGAGGCCTTGCTTCTGTAGTCCAGGCTGACCCTTGAACTCACTAGCCTAGGCTGGTCTCTTAATTCAGAGAGATCTTCCTGCCTCAGCCTCCCAAGTTATTTAATTACAGCTGTGTGCCTCCAGGTCCAGCTTTTGAGCTTCATTTCTTGGCCATTAAAATGGGAAGTAGGAGCTGAGGATGTAGCTCAGTGATAGAATGCTCATCTAACCTACCCAAAGCCCTCAAAGCTGGATTCATCCCCACTCCTGCAATAGTAAACACTTTTAGAGTTGCAACAATTTAGTGGCTAGAATATAAATATCCCATAAATTTTAGTTGGTAGTCCTTCATGAATAAGACAAGAAATAGTAACGAAGAAGGGGTGTGGTGGCACACACCTGTAATACCAGCCAAGGCAGGAGGATTAGTGCAAATTAGAGACCAGCCTGGGCTACACATTGAGCTCAAGGCCAGCCTGAACTTCATAGCGAGACCCTGTCTCAAAAAAAAAAAAAAAAAAGAAAGGGAAAGAAAGAAAAGAAACTAACAAAGCAGTTCAGTTAAAAAAGTTATCTTTCAGCTAGATATGGTGGCACATGCCTGGAATCCCAGCACTCAAGAGGCTAAGGCAGGAGAATAGCTACCAGTCTGAGGCCAATCTGGGCTGCGTAAGTGAGTTCAAGGCCAGCCTGCACTACACGGTAGACATTGTCTTTAAAACAAACAGAAAACTGTCTTTCCAAGTTACATTGAGAAAGGTACGCACACAGTATGTTCCTGAGAAAGCCAATGGCTTCTTACCACAGAATCCTTACCAAAAAAGTCAGAACTGCTTATATGAAATTTGCAGTTGTAATTCAGAAGAAAATTTACCTTTACAGATAAAGCCAGGTGGCAACAGGTATGAGAATAGGACTTTGTGATTTTTACAGTTTGATAGGCATTCTTCTCCCATACATCTTTATTCCAAGTAGAGTTATAAGTATGCCCTTTTTGGATTGTCTGTTTCTTCTAAGTGGAAACATTCTCCTGAATGAAACAAAAAATCACAAAACAATTATATTTATTTTGTAAGAATTTTTACAGACAATGAAGTCATAAGTAGCCAAATCTTGAAGAACTGAGCCTTAGAGATTTAGAGTATGTCTTGTATTACTTTATGAATGATAGCAAAATTTAAAATGAGAAACTACAGATATTGTAAAAGAAAAAAAACTACTATACTCCAAAGAGTAAAAATGTACTCCTTTTCGAAAAAGTAACTAAAAGAGAATAAACCTCAGATGTGAAAATGATTTTTGTCAACTGAATTTTTCTTGCAATTTTAGAATTGTTTTGTACTTCTAATGTTGCACTTGTTTACTTCCTAGATTCCTAAAAGCTAAAGGCTTGACCAAATCAAGACATTTATCTTCATTTGATAATTATGTATAAAAAATGAAGTTATTTCCAAGTGTAAAATTGTTTTCTGTCACATATTGCAGACAATAAAATGAGCACTTAGAAGCTATGTCATGCAGCTAGGCGTGCTGTACATACCTGTAATCCCAGCACTCACAAGGATTTGTATGAATTTGAGGCCAGTCTAGGCTGCAAAGTGAGTTCAAGTCTAGCCTAAGCTACATCTTGAGACCCTGTCTAAAACAAAAGACAAAAAAGTGGCTGTGTCATGCATTTGGCACAAGGGATGCCCATGGCAGTCTCCCATGCTGGCATTTCTGACTTCGCCATTGAAGCTGTGCATAGTTTGTGCTATTTGTTTGTTTGTTTGTTTGTGGGACCGGGGTTTAAACTCACAGCTTTGTACTTGCCAGTCAGGCAGTTGTGTCATGGAGCTATCCAGCCCCAGTTTGTGCCATTTGATGGTACTCTCAGAGTATAAAATCCTAAGCAATGAGTTTCTGTTTAAGCCAAGTTTTTGTAACTTTTAAAATATATAGGGAGGGGGCCTGGTGGGATGGCTCAGTGGTCTAAAGCACCTGCTTGTGGAAGCTTGGGTGGCTTCAGGGACCACGGTTCGATCCCCAGCACCACTTGCAGCGCCAGCCCTGCCCTCAGGGCGGGCTGAGCCAGCCATGAAAATGAGTGAATGCCAGGCGTGGTGACGCATGCCTGTAATCCCAGCACTCGGGAGGCTGAGGCAGGAGGATCGGTGCGAGTTCGAGACCAGCCTGGGCTACAGAAGTGAGCTCTGGACCAGCCTCAACTGCATAGCCAGACCCTGTCTCAAAAAGACAAAAAAATAAAAAAAGAAAATGAGTGAATAAGCAAACAAGGGTTCTGAAACAAGAAAAAAATAATAATAAATAAAATAAATTCTTAAAAAAATAAAATAAAATAAAAATAAAATATATAGGGAAAGTCAGAAAGCTGAGGCAGAATGAACTCTTCAGCCTAGGAACTTAAGGGCAATCTGAAACAAACTAAAAGCGCATCTCAGAAAAAAAGAGAAATGAAACCTATAGGAAAAATATGACTTAACTGAAATCTTGTTGGATATGATTATATATAATATTTAGGAAATATTCAACTGAGTTATAATTTAAATGTTTACATCTTCTAGGAGATTAAGTGAGAGAGAAAGGATTGGTGAATTGGGAGCTCCTGAAGTATGGGGACTTTCTCCAAAGAATCCTGAACCAGAGTAAGTAGTTTAAAAATGTCTTATTAAAATATGTTACAGGCCAGGCATGGCAGTGGACACCAGTGATACCAGCACTCCAAACATTGAGGCAGGAGGATCACTGCAAGTAGGCCACATTGAAGTTAGTAGCAAAACCTTGTCTCAAAAACCTTATGTTACAACAATAATTTCAATAATTTCAATGAAAATTTTTATTATATAAGGAACTTTACATCTATTGTTTTCCTTCTTTCATGTGATTTATTCTTTTCCTATCATGAAATTTTAAATAACCTGGAATATAGCTAAGGTATAGACATGTTGCTTAAAAGAAGACTAAAGACAGTTAAGATGTATTATACACAAGTATCAATTCATGATAGATGTGATCATTATGTATTATAAACATACACTAATAAATTTTTTTTGTCTTTTTGAGACAGGGTCTCGCTATGCAGTTGAGGCTGACCTTGAGCTAACTTTTGTAGCCCAGGCTGGTCTCGAACTCACACCGATCCTCCTGCCTCAGCGTCCTGAGTGCTGGGATTACAGGCGTGAGCCACCACGCCCGGCTACTAATAAAAATTTTAATTAAAAATGAATAGTTACACATATTGCTAATGAATTTTAGCGCACATTTTTCTTTAACTTGTAACTCATGGAGTATTAATTTCCTATGTATAGAAATGTCCAAAATTTTTTTGGGTGGGTACTGAGGATCAAACTCATGACCTTGCACCTGCCAGGTAGGCACTTGTGCCACAGAGCTATCTCCCCAGCCTCTCTGGCACTGGATTTGATCCCCACTGCACACCCCTGCAGAAATAAATAAAATAATAATGCATTCTAGTTTTTTAGCTGTTCAGTTTCTTTTATCTTCCCTTACGATTGTCTATTTTTGCCTTGTTGTTTCTTATGAAAATATAAATCTTCTGATTTGCTTTGAATAGCACTTTGTCTACAACTTTATGCAAATACATTTTATTATGATAATGACATAAAACCTTGATATATACTGTTAGAAAACTGATTCATTACTAGCTCTTTTCTTGGGCAATCAGGACTGTAACTGAAATGTTTTAAGGCCATGTCCATATTCAGTGTTACATATTTAATCACTTTTCTAATTCTTACAACTACTTTCTTTAAATTCAGCTCTGATGAACATACACCAGTAGAGGATGAAGAGCCAAAGAAAAGCAGCACTTCAGCATCTAGTTCAGAAGGTATTTTTAAAATGTAGAGCTTTCTAATTGATTTTAAAAAATAAGTTTATATTCCCAGAATTCAGGATGCTGACACAGGAGGATCACTGTGAATTCAAGTCCAGCCTAGCCTCCATAGTGACTTCAGGGTCAGCTTAAATTGTATAACAAGATTCTGTCTCAAAAAACCAAAATGAAAGAGTAAGTTTATAAATAGTTGAACAGTAGACTTTGCTTTTACTCAAATTTGCAATTATTCGTTCTTACATATTTCAAATAAAGTTGAGGTTCACAGATACTTCTTTAGAAATTAGTTTTTGGTTTTTTTTCCAGATGAAAAGAAGAAAAGGTCAACTCATTCAAAAGAAAGGTCCAAGAAAAGGAGAAGGAAGAAATCATCTAAAAGAAAGCATAAGAAATATTCTGAAGATAGTGACAGTGGCTCTGATTCTGAAACAGACTCCAGTGGTAAGAATGCCAACATCATTGCGCAAGCCTTGCCTCAGCTCTAGTTGTAGCAGTTATTGTAGAAGGGTTCTTAAACAGCAGTAGCCCAAAGTTTCCAGACGCCTGTTGAGTCTGTGCCAGGGACCCTGCTAAGTGCTATGGCTCATAATCCACACGGTGCCTACCATCGCATAGGTGAGGATGTGGAGGCACAGAGCAGGTGCAGGTGATTAGTGCCACACCCAGGGCTCCAGCTGGGATGCACAGGGAGGCAGAGAGACTGCTTGCTGGCTGGGCAAGGTTGTGTGAGGAACCTGGCACTGGGTGCGCCCAGGTGCGGGCTGCGGGACACGGTGGCGGAGCAGGCCTTCCTAGGCGCTCCATGACTGGGGGCCTCATTGGTGCGATGTGCATGTTCAGCAGACACCCCTGTGTAGTGCTTTAACACGCACCATAAAGGGACCCAGCTGACTGGTGACTGACACAAGCAAGGCACCTGACCTGGGAAGGTGCATCCTTCGTGACCAGCGTGCATTTTCTGCTTATACTACTCCTTTCATATTTCTGCATTTATACTTGTGGAAGCCACGTTTCTCTGCCCTCTCCTGACTGATTAGTGACCAGAGGGCACCTCCTCTGCAGCTGACACAGGCACAGAGGTGCCTCTTCCACTGACATCTCCCAGGTCCCCACTGTCACCATCCTTCCTCTCCTAAAACCCAATTATGAAGGTGCCAGTCCCAGGCTTTAATTGCTTTAATAGGGCTCCATAGCCTTCAGGGTAAAGTTCAGACCTTGAGCAACCCCTCCCTGGCACTCTGGCACCATCCTGGACTACTCTGTGTCCCCTCGGGACTCCACTTTCCCATAAGTCTCCTTTCATACAGAGGGGCCTGCCCACAGTGCCAGCACAGCATACTCCGCCCAGCAGTGAGCACGCATGGTGTTTGTAATCAAGTGACTTTATAAACAGAAGCTCAAGTGCCACCTTTCCCGCCCAGCCTACCCATAGCAGCCTGCTTTTGAGGTGCCTGTGTTTGCCCACAGAACTCCACACTTCTCTCTGTTGCTCTGGGTTGTATGTGCTTCTTTACCCGTGTCTGTCCTGGGCTACACCGAGCTCCTGGAAAACATTGTCTCCTGCACCTTAATGTTTCCCCCTTTTTATGAGTGTGTTCAAACATTCAGCAAAGTAACAAAGGTAATATAGTTATTATACATAATATAGTATGCTTCATCAGATTTAACAGTATTCTTGTTGTATATGCTCCAAGTGTGAGGTTTTTGATAAGACAGTCAAATACACTTTGGTCCTAAATACTTATGTATGTGTCCTTAAAAAATTAAGATATACTCCTACTTAAAGACAATACTATTATCCCATACAGTGAAATTAATAATACTCTATATCGCCTAATAACTTAAGTAACTTTAATTTATATTTCCCCAAGTGTCGTGAAATTTCTCTCCAGTTTTAGTAAATGTTAGGATGAATTAATTTTTCCATGACAATAAATGTAGATAGTAATAGGATTTTTATCTATTAAAAAATATTGGGGTTAGCCAGGCGTGGTGGTGCACGCCTGTAATCCCAGCACTCGGGAGGCTGAGGCAGGAGGATCGATGCGAGTTCAAGACCAGCCTGGGATACAAAAGTGAGCTCAAGGCCAGCCTGAACTGCATAGTGAGACCCTGTCTCAAAAAGACAAAATAATGGGGTTTTAAAATTTTAAATTATTTTTCAACTATAATGTGCTTTAATTGCAGATGAAGATACAAAAAGGAGAGCAAAGAAAGCTAAGAAAAAGGAAAAGAAGAAGAAACATAGATCGTCAGTTGTTTGTTTGTTTTATGCAAAAATGAAAATGTGTATAAAATTAAATATAACTCCTCCATTATACCCACCACCCATATTGAATAATTACCAACTCGTGGGTAGTACCCCCCCATTTTGTTTTCCTGTTTTTTGTTTGCAGAACCAGGGATTGAACTCAGGCCCTTTCACTTGCCAGGCAAGCCCTTATTCTAAGCTATCTCCCCAGCCCCAAAGTAAACAAATGCAGCCACATACTTCCCTGGAGATGGGCGTCAGTGATTGGTATTCTTTAAAAAAAACACTTTATTCATTCATTCATTCATTCATTCATTCATTCATTTATATTATGGCCAGCTTGGCCTGCCCTGGGGGTGAGGTGAGCACAGCATGTGGTGCGAGGGATGAAACTACAGTCCCTGAGGTTATCTAAGCTTGCCTAAGCAGGAGCTTTAGACCGCTGAGCTATCTTGCCAGCCCTGCCCCCTCCATTTTGAAACCAATCCCAGATAGAATTCCATGCATAAGCAATTTAGCACTTTTCTCTGAGAAGCATTTTTTTAAACCCCAAAAATCATTATGCTACTGTCATGCCTAAAATATTTGACAATAATTACTCAATTCTCCATGGTTTTCCTACAGCTTATCCAAATCAGGATCCATAGCATGTCCCTAAATTGCAATGATTGGCCAGTGGTATAGCTCAGTGGCAAAAGCACCTGCTTGGCAAGTGCAAGGTCCTAAGTTCAATATCCAATAGCAGAAAGAAAAAAGAAAAAAAGAATGACAGGCATCCATGATCACATTTGTAAAGCGTCCTTTAGTATGTTCTGTTCTCTGTTCTCCATATTTTCTGTAGAGTGATAGGTATAAAGGCTTGACAATTCAGATTTAAGATTTGGGCAAAAATTCACAGGTGGTACTATGTTCTTCCATCAGAAGACGAATTGTCTAGGTGTCTCCTTTTGCCATACTAACAGGCACTGATGTGTTATTTTATGAGGGATCACAAAATGGTAATAGTCTTTAGCTTGTCTTCATTGATTATATTAATTAGCCAGACTCCATAAGAGCAGCTCATCAACGATCTACATACCCTGAAGTACATTTTGTACAGAAAGGTCAAAGTTAGAGGTATAGTTCAGTGGTAGTATTTACCTACTGTATATGAGGCACTGGGCTTGACAACACTGCCAAAAAAAATAATAATAAATAAAATTCTATAAAAAGAAAAAGCAAGAAATGAGTATTTCATTTTTCAATTTTACGAGTTTACAAAATAATAAATTGTATTTTTAGTATCATCTCAAGTATTTAAACATTTAATATATTTTACTCCCTTACATTGAAAATTATGAATACACAAGTTAACAAGAGCTGTTTTTAAAGCCTTATTTCTGTTGTCATTCAACGCTAAGAATTGTGTTGTTCTTTTAGTGATTTTTTAAATAAAGGATGATTTTGTTAAATGTTAGATTTTTTTAAAAAAGTTCTGTAGCAACTTTGAATAAGGTAGGAATTCAGGTCATTTTTATTGACTTAAAAAAATTAAAATACTACTTAACATGTGAATATTCAGTGAATTCATAACAATTTGTAATCCCAACAGGAAAAAATATAAGAAAAAGAAATCTAAGAAAAGCAGGAAAGAGTCCAGTGATTCAAGTTCTAAAGATTCCCAAGAAGAATTTTTGGAGAATCTCTGGAAGGATCGGTCAAGTAAGTTCTCCTGATAACCCTTAACTCAAAACGAACAAAACATTAAAGTAACTCAGTAGTCAAGTGTGAATGTGTTTCTCAATATCTTTTATGCAGAGGCTGAAGAGCCCTCAGATTTAATTGGCCCAGAGGCTCCAAAAACACTTGCTTCTCAAGATGATAAACCTTTAAAGTAAGTAGCATTTTATTTACAAAATCTAAAAAACCTTCCAAAATAATGGCCCTCACTTACCTTTCCTAGCTTATCTTCCTCTATTTCTTTACTTGTACCCTAGCTTAGCAGTGATCTGCAATACTAAAGGTGTTTGCTGTGTACTGTCCTGTTTTTCTTTTCTTTTTTTTTTTTTTTTTTTTTTTTTTTTTTTTTTTTTTTTTTTTTTTTTTTTTTTTTTTTGTCTTTTTGAGACAGGGTTTCGCTATGTAGTTCAGGCTGGCCTTGAGCTCACTTTTGTAGCCCAGGATGGTCTCAAACAGCGATCTTCCTGCCTCAGCCTCCCGAGTGCTGGGATTACAGGCGTGAGCGACTATGCCCGGCTTGTCCCGTTTTTCTTACCCCAACGTGCTTTCCATTCTTTTCCTTTCCCTGTATTCTTCCCTACCCTGTTTCTTCCTGTTAAAATCCTTTACTAGACTTCAAAGCCCTTTCAAGAGGACAGATATACACTGACTCCCAGTACCTCCCCTTCGTGAGTAGTTGAGATTCCTACGCCACTTTAGCCATCACAGAACTATGTTGATCTTGTACAGTGTATTTTTTTTTTCTTTTTGTGGGAACAGGGTTCAAACTCATGACCTTGCACTTGCCAGGCAGGCACTTGTACCTCAGAGCTATCTCCCAGGCCCCCTTGTACCGTGTACTATATGTTTTAGCTTGTATTACAGTTATATCTTATTATTAATAAAAATAACAGATTGTTTTTATATTATAAACTTTTGAGTTTAATAGGTATGTAACAAACATCTAATTGTATAAAAGGATAATTGATAATTGCATTTATTTATTTATTTATTTATTTATGTTTGCAGGACTGAGATTCAAACTCATGAGCTTGCACTTGCCAGCCAGGCACTTGTGCCATGCAGCTGTCTCCCCAGCCCCTTGATAATAGCTTTTTCTTTTTTCTTTCTTTTTTTTTTTTTTTTTTTTTGTCTTTTTGAGACAGGATCTCGCT
>PVJA010051308.1:0-12899 GCA_004027025.1 Myocastor coypus | reverse complement strand
ATTCTTAACCCTCCAGCAGAAAAGCTTTGTGATACTATTACTCTATAACATAGGTACTTGAGCTTATCATCACTGGCTTTCTGAGTATCAAATATCTTTGACTTAGCTTGGAAATGATATTTTCTGACCATCATTGATATTCTAATAACTTTCCATACAATGTGATATAAGCAGTTACACAATTTTGACACAGATATTTAGAAATTCAAGGAAATACAAAATTGTAGCCTGTCAAGAATATGGTTTCTACTGGAATTAATACACAAATTCAGTAGCATAGCAAGTTACAAAGTCAACACACAAAAGTCAGTGGCATTCCTCTACACAGATAACAAACACACTGAGAGACAAATTAGAGAAACAGTACCTTTTATGATAGCACCGAAGAAAATGAAATACTTAGGAATCAACCTAACTAAGGAAGTAAAAGACCTTTTGAATGAAAACTATAGTACTCTGAAAAAAGAGATCTTAGAATGTCTCAGGAAATGGAAAAATATTCCCTGCTCCTGGATAGGAAGAACCAACATTGTGAAGATGGCCATACTCCCTAAAATGTTGTACAGATTTAATGCAATTCCTATCCAAATACCATTGACATACCTCACAGAGCTGGAAAAGTCATTCCAAAAATTTATTTGGAACCAAAAACGACCCAGAATTGCAAAGACAATCCTCGGCAATAAAGGTACGGCAGGAGGCATTACAATTCCTGACCTAAAGTTATACTACAAAGCTACAGTAATAAAATCAGCGTGGTATTGGCAAAAAAATAGACCTGAAGATCAATGGAACAGACTAGAGGATGCAGAAGCAAATACAAACACACTCAGCCACCTTTTTTTTGACAAAGGGGCCAAACATGTCTATTGGAAGAAAGACAGCCTCTTTAACAAATGGTGCTGGAAAAACTGGCTCTCTACATGCCAAAAACTAAAACTTGACCCAAGTCTATCACCATGCACGAAAATAAAGTCTAAATGGATTAAAGATCTAAATATTAAAAGTGAAACATTAAATCTCCTGGAAGAGAAAGTGGGAGGAAATCTTGAAGACATCGGAGTAGGCAAAGAGTTCATGGACGGAAATCAAATTGCACGTTTGACACTTGAAAGCATCAACAATTGGGACCTCCTCTGGCTCAGAAGTTTCTGCATGTCAAAGGAAATCATTAACAAAGTGAAAAGATGATCCACAAATTTCGAAAAGATTTTAACTAACAAGTACTCAGACAAAGGTCTTCTATGTAGAATCTACAAAGAACTAAAAACCATTAGGGTCCCAAAATTCAAAGACCCAATCCAGAAATGGGCATCTGAGATGAACACTCACTTCTCAGAGAAAGAAATACAGCAAGCCTACAAATATATGAAGAAATGCTCCACATCGCTAGCTATTCGTGAAATGCAAATGAAAACAACACTTAGATACCACCTCAGCCCAGTAAGGATGGCTATCATAAAGAAATCAACCAGCAACAAATGCTGGAGAGGCTGTGAAGAACATGATTTTTTTGCGTAGTAAAATTTTGTAAAGCTGAACAGGATTCTGTCACTTAAGCAGTTATAGTTATTCATAGCTGCAACTGCTTATTTACTGTCGTAATTTTCAGAAAGCCTTAAAAAAAGAGGGGGGAGGCGGGGAGATAACTCAGTCGAATAAGCACTTGCCTGGCAAGTTCAAGTCTGGGAGTTCAATCCCCAGTACCAGAAAATACATACATATATACATACATACATACATGCACGCATACATACATACATACATACATACACACGTACATACGTACATATGTACATACGTACATACATACGTACATTCACTCCAGAGGCTACTTACTTTTCCTTTCCCACCCAGCCCTTCTTGTTTCTTCCACACTAATTGAAAGCTTAGTCAATTAAAACTAAACTGATTTATTCTAGTTAGTGGATTATTTTTTAAAATAATCTTTAGGACAATAGTATTAGTAGTCCTTATGATATCAGCTTATATTGTCAATGTAGACTATACAACCACTTCACCATATCAATATAAACAGAAACGTTTTACTCATGGAAAATAGCACCTATTAACCAAAGTCCCATCACAAGTTACACCTTGATTTCTTTTCATTATGTCTTGTAGGTAGCAGAGCGACACCATCGTGGTTTTATGATGCCACAAACACTGTCGGGGGGAAATGGGGTGAGGGTGATTCAGTAAGGAGGGGTGATAGCTAATCCACCCAACCAGTCTCTAAGGCTGGACAAGAAGTGGATAACTTAGTTATCATTGTAGTTTATAATCTTACAAAATGGTAAGTAGAGGGGTTGCTCCTTTCTTTTTGCCTTTTAAAATAGTACTGTCCTCTTTATTCCAGAAAAAAAAAATTATTTCTCATTTCATTCTCAGAAATGGAGGGAAATTTTTGGTTGATTGGAGAAAATAACAGGTCAAAAGAAAACAAAAAACCGTCGGTGTAGACATCATGACTAAAATCACTTATTTCATGATCGCCATGCCGGACACAGCGTCAGGTCTCCCACTTCAGTCTGCCGGGGCCACTGTAGCAGAGCGGCCCCCTGAGCAGCAGCAGGAATGCATTTCTCCCAGTTCCACAATCCGGGAAGCCAGGGTCAGGGAAGGACTTCAGTGGCAGAGTGTGACACTTGTGAGGCCCTGTCTGCCTCTGCCATGGCTTCTGGAACTGCTGTCCTCGTGGAATGGAGGGCACATCAATACATGATGGAAGGGCAGGCAAGGGAGAGCACAGACCCCTTTCTTGTGTATGCAGGCTGCGCTATCAGAGCCACCTCATGGCCACCCGTCATATCTCTTTGGCAGTTAAGGTCCAACACAAGTACTTTGGCGGAGATGTACACAGAGCCTGCTCCTTTCATGTTTAACATTTAAGCCTATCATCTTATTGGCCCAAATGAATCAATGAAAGGCTAGTTTAAAAACATATGCATTTAAAATGCATGGGTATTACAATAAAATAAAATCAGAAATTTAGACAGTGAGTCTTACTACTGGCCAGAAAACAAACACTGCAGGCATATAAATTGCCACCAGGTAAACTTAGTCTCGCCATTCTTCTATTCCTTCTGCAGTAGCCATTTATTGACTGCTGAATACTACGTCCTGTCCTCAGTGCTGGGAGTGTAGCAGTGAGTCTAGCGCTCCTCTGTGGCTGCCTGCTTGGAGCTTATATTTCAGCTGATGATAGGCCGTTTGAAACATTGAAAGAGGTTGGAAGGAAAAATTAAATTTGGTAATGGGCAAGAGGTTAGTAATTGGTAGAATATGACCCTCAATAAGGTGGACCCTGGTGCGTTTAGTGGAGAGTGATGTTTGGGCAGAACTGTTGGAGGAGCATGTGGACTCCAGCACAGGGCAGGGCCTCGAGAGGACAAGGTGGAGGCCAGTGGAGAATGCGGACTCGAGAGAGGACCTGGGCTCCAGAAGAGCACAGAGTCAGGTGGGGGAGGTGGATGGACAGCAGAAGCAGATGTGAACGCCAGGGAAGAACGGGCTGGAAGACAAGGACAGGGTGGCAGGGGAGCCCAGGGGGAGCAGAGGACAGGCGGAGACCGCAGCCCGCGTGTCAGCGGGTCGGAAACGGAAGTGAGTGCTGTGAAGTTTAATTAATTAATTAACTGATGGTTATCTCAGTTTAATTTGAAGAAGCATGTACTGAATAAATTCAATAAACATGTTGATGTAACAAGTAACAGGGAAATATAAGAAGAGAATTTTAGATTTTTTAAAAGAAGTTTAAATTCTTGTTAATCAAGCAGAAAACACTCTTACTCTTCCAAATTATAGAAGTAGGCTTCACACAATTTAATAAGATGAGGAACACTTTTTAATAAAGCAAAAGCGTGGTATAACATCAAAATGTTCTATGATGTCCTGGTGGGCGAGAGCAGCGCTAACTTTGAAGGAGCTTCCATGTCCTTTTTGGGGCATTGGCTACTGTAAGGTCAAATATAAATCTGATTGAATAAACCGTCCTGGGGAAGTGCAACAACGGCGGAAGCACACACTGAGCGCTTCCTCGTATCATTACCATTGAGTTCACTACCCATTTGTAAAGACATTCCTCATGCACACAGCTTGAAGTCCAGAAAATTAAGACACCAGGTCACACGTAAGAGTAGGGAGAAGTGACGCGAAGCTTTGTGTAGATTTCTTTCTTCCTGAATGATGTGGGAACTCACCAGAGCCTGTCGCAGGGGCGGGACCTGAGGAGGAAGCGGTGGCTCCAGGCAGAAGCAGGAGGACGGGCGCAAGAGGAGAGACGTCCAGTGAGGTTTTGCTGAGGTGTTAGCGGTTCAGCCGTCAGGAAGTGGTCATAGTTTACAGCCATTTCAAAGATAACACCGGCCAACTTGCCTATAAATTGGATGCCGGATTGCTCCAAAAATGGATTTTCCACTTCCTGGGATCTGGGAGACAGCCAGAGGAACGAGATTTAGCACCTGTACAGTCAGGGCTTGGCCTAAGGTGAGACCTTTTCACAAAAGAAAAGGTAGGAAGGCTTGAGGTTGTTCCCAGTGTTAGGCGCAGGGGTCAACCCTCGGACCATAACACGCACAAAGAATAACAAGAAACAAAGCCCTGCTAACTTTTCTGTTGACTTCATTAAAAACCAACCAAGATAAACCTCTAACCCAGACAACTGAAGCATATCCAGTCCCTTTAGGTAAGCACTGTTCACAAATTTAGTTTTCTTTTGTTCTGTTTGGAAAGAGAATCTCTCTGGTCTACACTCTTGTGTCTCCTCTTCCAGTGAGGCTTGGGGAAGGGTGGGGCTCCTGTGCTCCCAAAGGACACACCTGCCGTCCTGGCTGGGTGCTGCTGTTCCTGGGTGCGCAAAGGATGTCGAACGGCTGGCCAAATACAGGCTCCTCTGCGTGGAAGCACACCTTCCGTCGTGAAGCCAGACTGCTGAGGAGTCCAGCCTGCGGTCAGCAGGAAGACGGCCTTCAGTGCCTTCTACTTTGTATGTAATAATAGTAGAGGCCTGCCTTTGCTTTTCACAAACATGGAGCCGTCAGTTTGATGCTGGCGCAGGAACAGCAAGGGCCGATCTGAGAGCTGGTTTCTGTTCCTCTCCGGCAGATGGGCTATCAGTGAAGCGGTACACAGTGGCAGATGCAGGGGACTTGAGGAAACTTTCAGATTTAACAGTATTGATCTTAATTATCTTAGGCTGCTTTATTTATTAGAGTTGGTTTGATATTTCATGTCAAAGGATTTTTTATTCCATCTTATATGCAAAACAGAACTGGAGAGATGGTATTCTTGCAAGGCTTGGGACCCCAGGAGTCACATGGCACTCCTCAGAAGTGCATAAGTAAACATCTGGTCAATCACAGTAACTAAGATGTATAAAAAGTTGAGAAATAAATATTCTGTTAACTTCTGTTAACAGAAAATATTCTGTTAACTTCCTCTTGGCCCTGCCTGTCACAGTGGTGGCCAGAGGAGACAGGGTGGCTGGGAGCAACTTCGTTAGTTACTTGGACCTGGCAGGGACAGGGAATGCTTAGAACAGGGTCACGGTCATTGACCCTTCCTCACACAGAAGCCGCATTCTTATTCTAGGTCTTTACAGCTTGCAATCCTAATCAGAAATTCCTGAGATGTTTACCTTAAAATGTAAAGAAATATTTTGTGATAGCCTGAATTCTACAATAAACAGCAACTAAGATGTAAGATATTATTACTGGGTAAAAGCTGTGAGAGTAGAGAGAGGCAGAGGCAGAGGCAGTGCGAGGAGGGTTTGCGAACTCCATCAGATTGGGTTCAAGTTCAGACTCACGGGGAAGGCAGGAGATGGTGCAGTGAGAAGCTCCGACCGTAGCATGGCTAAGGAAGGCTTGTGCAGAGCACGGGTAAGAGCACGAATAGACATCTGTCCTCGGAGGTCTGCTCCCCCGAGAACAGCGGCCCTGCATGGGCGGTGTCCCGCCTGTCCTGGGCTAACACAGTCGCAGGAAGCACAGCCCAGCCCCGGCACAGAAATGGCTTCCCGAGGCTGCGGCAGGGACTGCTGGCCAGTCACGTCCTTGCCGCTGGGATTTGTGTAGCTGGCCGTCGTAAGGACAGAATTTGCTGCTCGCATTCTTCACTTGTCCCTGTCACTGACTCCAAGTGAAAACGTACCTTCAGCAGGTAGTGAGTAGACATTACCCCGAATTCAGCTCTGAGAACTAGACTGCAGAACCCAGCACTCCTTTTTTAATGCTTTCACTTAAACACATTTTCAGCGTCTAGTCTATTTCTTGCTATTATTTCAGGGGTCAAGCCATGCGGGAAATTGAATGCACTCCTGCTTCTATGGAAAGAGGCACTGTCCCAGAAGGCACCATTAAGAGGGATGGAGGAGGCGCCGATCCCGAGGCTGTGTGACCCCAGCTGCTCCTCGCAGAGCGCCGATTCTTCCCATTCCTCAGCCCTGACAGCTAATGGAACGTGCTCCCCCATGGGGGAGAAGTATTCGCAGGATGACTCCATAAAAGATGAACAGAGTGAAGCGGATCTGCTGTGAGGGCGATGGGGTCTTCATGCTCTGTTTGTGAAGCGATTCATGCTGTCCTGCAGATATCCGCTTGCTTGTGCTACTACTTGAGAGTCCCCGGTGCCGGCCATTGTATGGGGAAAGTGTGGCGACAATTACATTGCTGTTGGAAACCCAAAGCTGAATATACCAAGGTCTTAGATGATATTGCTCAAGGACTTCTTATGGACAGACAGGAGACAAGGTGTGCATGCTGGCCATGCCAGCATTCTGGGAGGTGGGGCAAGAGGCTCCCACGTGTGAGTGCAGCCTGGGAAACTGAACAATTCAGAGAAACTCTCGAGGTCCTTAGAGATTTAACATTCGACATTTGTATCCTAGGAAGCAGGATGTTGTGAGAGTCCCGCCAGTTTCTGGACTCGGTCTTGATGTGACGTGGCAGCACCGTTTAGTCACTTGGCACCGTCAGTTCTTCGTTTGAATTAATGGAACACAATGGCAAAATGGGCCCAGGGCGCTTGCCCTGCAGAGGCGTTCCGTCATAGTCACTGACCTCATGTCCAAAATCTGTTACTTCACTCAGGAACACAGATGATCTCCGAGTACAGTTTCCATGATTTTGTACGAAGGCATGCTCCGGTGTACATACACACACACACACACACACACACACACACACACACACACGCATGCATACAAACACACACACACTCGCATACACACACACACGAAAAGATTATATAGAATGACAAAATGATTTCTAATTCTAGCTGGAGGACTTTTGAAATAATTCATAGAAACAAAAAGTATTTCAGAGGCATGCGAGAGCTTAATCCAGACTATAAAATGCTTTTGCTTTGCCATTCACCTTATCACAATCAACTAGGTTGTCTTTTGCTTTTTATTTTTTTAAATCTTGGTGCAAGGGGTTGAACTCAGGACCTTGTGCTCGCCAGGCAGGTGCCTATACCATGGAGTGACATCTTCGCCTGTGCTGCCTTTTCTGAGTTGAGATTCTTAGGCCTTCTAATAAAAACTCTTTTCATTTTAACTTTTACTCAAATGTCTGGATGTCTCTTTCAGACCTGGGTGTTTGAGACCTGCTCCCTGGCCCAGTCCTGTACTACAGAGATTAAGAAACAGTTAAACAGTAAACATTAACTGAGTTGAAATGGCCAATCCAATCTCAATAAATATTATTTGAATTCTAGCTAGACTGTTGACACCACTCATTCATTCGTTATAACGGATGGGCATGTGACTGTGTATTTAGGCACTGTATCAAGCACTTCATATAAGTTAGCTCATCTAAGACTTGAAATGCCCCCCTATAACAGTAGTTTGAATTTTATTGTTTCTTTGCTTTAAAGACACTGAGGCTAAGTCACCTAAATTTGCCCTTGTTCCGATCCATAGTGTGCAGCTGTTTGAACCCCGAACTCACAGTCGTGAACTCAGATGTTTTGTATCCTAAAGCAGGCAGGAAGCTGATCTCATTGAGCGTCCACAGTGCAGTGGAAACTCAAATTCAGGAGGAACATGCCCGCACATTCCAGGCCGTGCATGCACTCAGCTGTGGGGCAGTGGGAGCTGGCGGGGCGGAGGTGGCTGGGCTCTGCCTCCCAGTGCTGTTGACCCACTTATGGGGACTGTGCACTCCGAGGCAGGCCTGGCTGGAAGAGAGCGGCACAGGGCACACCTTAGACGGCAGCCCTCGGGGCCCAGCTCTGCTCCCTCACTGCTTCCTGGTCTGCACAGCCTCAGCAGCTTTCCTGCGCCAGCAGGGCGGATGCCAAAGCAGGCCTGCCTCGGCGCCAGTAGACCACAGGATGACACCACTGAAACCGTGAGCCTTTGGGTGGTGGGTGTTGACCTTTTGTCCAAGAATGGGAAAGCTGAACAACACACCCATCCATTCTCTCTCTGTCGCTCTCTCTGTCTCTCTCTCACACACACACACATGCACACACACACACACACACACACACACACACACACACAGAGAAACATGAAGGAATAGGAAGGGTGTACAAAACCTTAGGCCCCTAGTCTTCCAGCCTAGTTATAGCCCTGGAAACTAGAACTAAATCTTTGTAACCTACCTAGCTTTCGGTGTTAGGGTCTAGACTGCTGACAGAAGGCCACTTCAGACTCTGGAGTTTTGTCTTGTTACCAGAAATCGAACTCAGGACCTTGTGCTTGCCAAGTAGGCACTTGTGCTGCTCAGCTATGTCTGCAGCCCGAGACTGGATCTCTGACTGCTGCATACATTGCAGGAAGGAGGGAAAGCCTGGGTGTCTGTGTCCACTATGTGTCAGGAGGCCTGCAGATTATAAGCCGAGTTGCCAACAGCTATGAGTTTTCATCAGTGCAGAAAAGAAAAGAGCGCAGTTCAGTCATTTCCTGTACGCCAGCTTCTGCCTAGGAGTGCTGTCTGTGCAGGGCCTCACGTCGTGCTAACGCAAGGCTCTGCAGAGCTGTCCACTCGCCCTTCCAGCCTGGGTGGCTTTTGCACTCCCCAAAGTGGACCTCGCTGAAGCCTGTAAGTACCCGGTTCCCTCACTGCCACTCCTGGCTTCCTGGGGACCTGTTGTACTCTTGTATGGCAGCAAGCTAGTGAGTGAGCGGATTTCTATGAACTGAGGTCACTGTAGCATCTGTTTTTCTCCACCTTGCTACCACCTTGCCCCTGTAGTGCCACGTGGGGCTGTGATTCGTTCTGTCATCCGAGAGCATCTCCGGTGACCTGGAGGCTCCCGTGTCCTGTCAGTGTCCCTTCAAGGTGTTGACTTGCCATAGCCTGGCCATAAAGCTGTCATCAGTAGTGAGCCGTCGCCAAGGGAATGGATTTGATGTCAGACCCAAACATCTGTAGGAGTATCTGACGATATCCACTGAAAAAGCAAAACCAGGAGAGAGCAAGAGATCTGTCTGCAGTAAGGCCCTGAAGAACTCAGTCGCAGGACTAGATCCTGTGGCACTGTCCTTCATAAGGCCAGCTGGAGGCCGGGAGCCCAGGCGATATGATGCGCAAGCCCATGTCAAGGATCTGCACCAGGTGCACCCAAAAGCCACTGGTGGAAACTGGAACATCTGGGCTAGCGGTTGGCACTGAAGCTAGGAAGCGATGTTCCAGGCTAAGACCAAAGCTGCCCCCACAGAACAGCAGCCCTTCCAGGTGACAGTGGCCCCCTTGAGCTCCTCTGATGAGGAGAGCAGTGGAATTCTCATCAGGAGGACCCCCCTCCAAGCAAGAGTGAAGTCATCAGCTGACCACCATCGTCCTCTGATCCATTTGCACCCTCTGGCAGCTTATCCACGCTCAGACCCCACTGCCTCAGGCCAGCTAGACGTCCCGCTCAAGGTGACCTTACGTGTTCCATGCGGGAACCAATACAGATAACTTCTGATGTCCTGCTGTTTTCAGAGGTGACACTTGCCATGTTCCCGCAAAGACCTGAGCGCGAGTATTTGACAGGTGGTACATAAGCATTTCATTATCAGGTCGGGAAAAAGAGGGAAAGCATTTGCAGCCACTCACCTCTAGGTTAACAAACGAAGCCTATGTGATCAGTTAAATAGCTTAGAGAAGCAGTAGAAAAAAGAAATTCTGTAGGAATGAGCTTGCTTATTTTTGAAATTTACGCTATCTCAGAATTAGGAGAGGCGAAGACTATTTGGAGATGCGCTGTCACTACATGTCCCCAGGACCATCAGCTTTCTGACACAGGGGCAGCAGTGACTGCAGGTGTGGGCAAAGCCCAGCATCAGATGCGACAGTGTCCTCACCCGCATCCGCCGTCCTCGCGCTCCGCACAGGCACCCAGCCCCAGACTTCGGCCTACCGCGCCATCCTCAGCCTCTGCACCCCAGCCTCGGCTCTGGAACCAGAGCCTTCCCTCTTCCCAGCTGCTGCTGCGGAGCCGCTGCAGTAGCAGAGGCCGGAGCAGCGCTTATGGGTGTTCAGAAGCTGAACCAGACCCGAGCGCTGCCCGGCCTTCCTGCAGCATTTGAGTCCGTGCTGCTCGCCCTTCGTGTGGCGTGGGAGGCAGAGCACGGTTTCCCCCTACTCGAAGCATTTTCATGCTTCCCTCTCCCTTCACTGAATGGAATGACTAGCACGTGGGGTATAGTTCAACTTGAGGTGACTGGGTCCTTTCTCACGTGAACGTAAAGTCACAGAGGCTGGGACAGGTGTTCCCCAGGCTGACAGCTCTTGAACGTGAAATAGTTCTTTGCACGAAGCAAGGGCTAACTGAATGGATCACAGAAAGGAGCGAATTAGCAAATCTCTTAGTTACTTTTCTCTCATTGCAGGGACAAATACCCGACATACAAGCTTAGGGGACGAAAGGTTTATTCAGCTCACAGTTCCTAGAGGTTTCATAATTTAAAGTAGCCTGAGTTACATAGCAAGACCTCGAGAGTCTACGCCGCCATGTCCAGGATGATTCGCTCCAGACCTCAGAGAGACTCCACCAGGTGTGGGGTGAGGGACCTCTGACCACAGGTGCTGTCAGCTTAAGGGATGGCGCCTCTCTTGGCCACGCCCCTCAAGCCCCGCCCCTGAGGCTGCCCTTGACAGTTCCATGATTTACGGGAGGCTTTGGGGGGACAGCTAGATACGAGCCACAGCAGCAAAACTGCGGTAGACGGAATGCGTGGAGGAAGCAAGGCCGAGGCGCTTTGGTCCTGATTTTCGGGTTTATTTTGCATGTGTGCAGCTTTAGCGGGGAGCGCTGTGCCACACATTTTGCAGCCACCAGTGTGACTCCTGAATGTTCACTTTCCTGGTGCAGAGCTGTTAGCAGTTTCTGTTGGATACGTTTTCACTGAGGCGTCAACGAATCGCAGTGAAATAATGTGAGCGCTGCATAAGAACAAGCTTCCATCCATGGCAGTGGCTTTCAATAAAGTTATTGCTTTCCAGACAAGCTGCATACTCAGTCTGGTGCATAAAATGCTCTTTTCCTAACTCGTGCTTTGCATGCGGAATCTGGAAACAGCGCTCACCTCCGGCAGCGCGGCCAGCCTGCAGGCTGCTCTGGCTCGGGCTTCCGCCCTTCGCTCCCTCCCCTGCCTCTCTTCCTCGCCTCTCCTCTCGCCTCTATATTGTCAAACTATGAATTAATATTACCAACAGACGAGTGAGGCAGGTGACAAACACCGCCATTTACAGAAATGAGTCAGCGCTTTTCCCCGAGCAACTCTGGTCCAAGAGGGAGCTTCAGAAAAATACTCCTCCAGTCAAGTATTTTGAAGCTCTTGACTTTCCGATGGGAAGGGTGCCCTGCAATCAGGACGTGTCGCTCTTCTCTGCCACCTGCAGCACTTAATCAGGTCCCTGCGGCCTGCTTGTCTGCTTCGCTTCTTCTGCGTGCTAAGGTCGATTCAGGGTCCCACGCGAGCGCGGCTCCAGAGCAGTTGGCAGCTGCGGCTGCCAGCGCACCCGCCCCAGAGCTTCGCCAGCTTCGCTTCTGCCCTTGTTTCAAAGTATCATTTTCAAATAGCTACACAGATACTATATATTTTAATGAGTTTTCTTTAGAAAACAAAGAAAAGCAAACCATAAGAGGCTGTTCCCAAGACAACACGAAAGTGAGCCGACACACAGATGCACACAAGCACACGCACAGAGAGGCGGTTCTATAAATTCCTTTCCTTTTTTTTTTTTTTTCAAGACCAGGGTTTGAACTCACAACCTTGCACTTGCCAAGCAAGCACTTGTGCCACGGAGCTATCTTCCCAGCCCGGAGGTTCTGTAAATTCTAAAGCAAGGAGCACCTTAGCCTTCAGGGACAATTGACTTTCTCATGGGCAACAGCAAAATGTCGCTCAGGGCCCCTGCAGAGGGAGCTGGACGCCAGGGGCTGAAACCACCCGATTTGCCCAGCTTCCCTGAGCAGGCTTGGGGCCTTGGTGAAAGCATTTCGTGTGCAAAGAGCCACAGCGACACACGCGTGTGCCTGCTGAGGGGCACAGCCACTCGGGCTGCCCCTTCAGGTCCTCTTTTATGTTGGTAGAGGACTTCAGGACACATGGTCAAGAGGTTTCTGTTTCTGTTCACGTAGGACAGTGCAGAGGAGGGAGACCGTGACCGGGGGATTGCAAGAAAGCCGAAAGCCGAAGGAGCGCGCGGGAGAAGGGGCAGGACCCAAGGCTGTGCCTTCTGCAGACCTTAGTGGAATTTTCACCTTTTGCTCTTTGTGCAAAGGCAGCATAAGTCGAGGGCCGATTTGTCGTCGTAGGCATGGAAGCAGAAAAGGAAAGAACAGATGGCTTTGCTGGTATGTCTCAGTCCCACTACATAGCACCCTGGAGAAGGATTTGACCAGTAAAACTTAGTTTCTTTGATCCTTTCTCTCTCATTACTTCATTCATTTAGACTTTC
>PVJA010051307.1:0-12898 GCA_004027025.1 Myocastor coypus | reverse complement strand
GTGCAGCTGAGAAGAATGTGTATTTTGAGGTGGTTGGATGGAACACTCTGTATATGTCCACTAAGTCCAATTGTTCCAAGTTCTGATTCAGTTCTGCCACTTCTTTGCTGATTTTTTTGTTTGCTTGACCTATCTTTTTCGGATAAGGGAGTGTTGAGGTCTCCTGTTAAGATTGTAGTATTGGATATGAGATTTTTCACGTCCATTAAGGTTTGTTTTATATAGCTTGCTGCTCCCATGTTGGGTGCATACATATTTATGACAGCTCCTCATCATGAATCTTTCCCCTAACCAGTATGTAGTGGCCTTTTCTATTTCGTTTGATCAGTCCTGGTTTGATGTTTAGACTGTCTGCAAGGAAGAATGTTATCCCTGCTTTTTTTTTTTTTTTGAGGTGCTGGAGCATGTAGTATTGTTTTCCGACCTTTAACTTTAAGCCTATGCGTTTCTTTACGGGTTAAATGTGTTTCTTGTATGCAGCATATTGTTGGGCTCTGTTTCCTTATCTAAGCTTTCCTAAGCAGGTGCTTTAGACCACTGAGCCATCCTGCTGGGCAGTAGGTATACTGGTAACACTCTCGTTCGCTAGGCACTGCACAGAGATTCTGCTTGGTGCTTTCTCATTGAAAGTGTGTGTTCTTAATGGAGGTAAGCCAGCTAAGCCCACAGGGTCTAGTTTTCCCATACTGGAAACGCACAGTTGTGTATAAAATGTCACTTTTGCTAGAGATGTAATTAGCAGAGCTCCAGTACCCCAGAGGGTTAAAGCATGCAGTTAGGTGAGAGAATGCATTTCTGAAGTTGCAGGCTACAAACTATTTCCATACCGACATGGCAGCGTGATTATTCTGAAGTGATTCTTTTGTATGGGACTAATACGCTATGTATACTTGTAACATACTCATTCCACAGAAATTCTGCTCAGAGCTTTCTCATTTTAAGCAGCACTTGTTACTGCAGCTAAGCCAGCTAAGCTCCACCGCATCTGGTAAGGAGGTTACACCAAAGTCAGTTGTCCCATACTGCAATAACGCAGTTCTAAAAATTCGCTTTCGGTAGGGATGTCATTCACAGAGGTCCAGTATCCCCAGAGTGTCAAAGTATGCAGTGAGGTGAGAGTATGCATTTGTGAAGTTGGGGCTATCAACCTACTATGCCTACAGGGCAGGGTGATCTTTAAGAAGACATTCATTCTTATGGGAGCTGAGGTATTAGGTATATCTGTAACACGCTCATGATCTAAGAACAGGACAGAGATTCTGCTCCATGATTTGTAATTTTAAGAATGCGTTCTTAGTGCAGCTAAGCTAGCTAAGCTCCACAGCATGTGGGCAACTGGTTAAACTAAATTCGTTTCTGCCACGCAACAAACGCGGAGTTCAGATTAAAAATTCCCGTATGGTGTGGATCAAATTTACAGACGTCCAATATGCCAAGAGTGTCAAAGCATGCAGTTATGTGAGAGAATGCATTTGTGAAGTTGAGGCCTCACAAACTACTTCTATGCCTACAGGGCACAGTGATTCTTCCAAACCCATTCATTTCTATGAGAGCTAAGGCACTGGGTATACTTGTAACACTCTCATTCTCTAGGCAAAGCACAGAGATTCTGCTTGGCTCTTAGTGTAGCTAAGTTAGCTAAGCTTCACAGCACGCAGCAAGCTGGGTACACCAAAGTCAGTTTTGCCATAGTGAAAAACGCACAGTTCTCGTGAAAAGTCATTTTTGGTGGGGATGTAAGTCGCACAGCTCCAGTATCCCTGGACTGCCAAAGCATGCAGTTAGGTGAGAGAATGCATTTGTTACGTTGTGGTCTACTGAACTACTTCTGTGCCTACAGGACAGAGTGATTCGCCTACCGGGTATTGTGATTCTTGGGTAGACATTCATTCCTATGGGAATGAAAGCTAATGCAATAGGTATACTTGTAACACTCTCGCTCTCTAGCCATAGAACAGAGATGCTGCTTTTCTCATTGTAAACATGAGTTCTTACGGCACCACAGCCAATTAACCTCCACAGCATCTGCAATGCGTACACCAAAGCTGGTTTTCTCATACAGGAAACCACATTTTTGACCAATAGGTCACTTTTCATAGGCATGTAATTTGTAGAGCTCCCGTATCTCTAGAGTGTCAAAGCATACAGTTATGTGAGAGAATGCATTCATGAAGCTGGGGGCTAACAACCTACGTCTATGCCTACAGGGCAAAGTGATTCTTCTGAAGAGATTCAGTCTTATGGGAGATAAGGCAGTAGGTGTACTTGTAACACGCTCATGCTCTGGGCACAGGACAGCGATTTTGCTCCATGCTTTGTCATTGTAAGAGCACGTTCCTACTGCGGCTAAGCCAGCTAAGCTCCACAGCATCTGGGAAACTGGTTACGCCAAATTCCCTTCCTCCATAAAACAAATGCATATCTGACTAAAAAGTCCCTTTTGGTAGGGATGTAATGGACAGAGATCCAGTATCCCCAGAGTTTCAAAACATGCAGTTATGTGAGAGAATGCATTTGTGAAGTTGTGGACTCCCGACCTACTTCGATTCCTACAGGGCACAGTGATCCTTCCGAAGCCATTAATGCTATGGGAGATAAGGCAGTAGTATTAATTGTAACACTGCCATTCTCTAGGCACAGCACAGGGATTCCGTTAGCTGCTTTCCCATTTTAAGCACAAGTTTTTACTGCAGTTAAGCCAGCTAAGCTCTACAGTATACAGGAAGCGGGTATAACAAGTCGGTTCTATCGTATAGCAAAATGCACAGTTCTCTAGAAAAGTCCCTTTTGGCAGGGATACATTTGGCAAACCTCCAACATCCCCAGAGTGTCAAAACATGCAATAAGGTGAGAATATGCATTTGTGACGTTAGGGTTTTATCAACCTACTTCTATGCCTGCAGGGCAGAGTGATCCTTGCGAAGACATTCATTCCTATGGGAGCTGAGGCATTAAGTATACTTGAAACACGCTCATGCTCTAGGCACAGGAGAGACATTCTGCTCCATGCTTCCGTCACTGTAGGAGCACGTTCTTACTGCAGCTAAGCCAGCTAAACTCCGTATCATCTGGGCAACTGGTTACACCAAGTTCGTTTCACCCATACAACAAATGAGCAGTTCTCACTAAAATGTCCCTATTGGAAGGGAAGTAATTCGCAGAGGTCCAGTATCCCCCGAGTGTTAAAGCATACAGTTACATGAGAGAATGCATTTGTGGAAGTTCAGGCTTCCCGACCTACTTCTATGCCTACAGGGCACAGTGATTCTTCCTAATCCATTCATTTCTTAGGGAGATAAGGCAGTAGGTATAATTGTAACACTCTCATTCTCTAGGCAAAGCACAGGGATTTTGCTACGTACTTTCTCATTTTAAGCAAGAGTTCTCGCTGCAGCTAAGTCAGCTAAGCTCCACCACATATGCGAAGCTTGTTACACCAAAGTCATTTGTCCCATACTCCAAACACGCAGTTCTAAAAATTCCCTTTCGGTAGGTACAGTATCCTCAGAGTATCAAAGTATGCAGTAAGTTGAAAGTATGCATTTGTGAAGTTGGGGGCTATCAACCTACTTCCGTGCCTACCGGTCAGGGTGATCCTTGAGAAGACATTCATTCCTAGGGCAGCTAAGGCAGAATGTATACTTGGGTTTTTTTTTTTTTTTTTTAAGAATTTTTATTTTATTTATTTATTTTTGCTTGTTTCAGAACCCTTGTTTGTTTATTCACTCTTTTTTATGGCCGGCTCAGTCTGCCCTGAGGGCAGGGCTGGCGCAGCATGTGGTGCCTGGGATCGAACCACAGTCCCTGAACCCACCCAAGCTTTCCCAAGCAGGCACTTTAGACCACTGATCCATCCTGCCAGGCCCCAAAGGCAGTAACACCGATGAAGCTCTGGGCACAGGACAGAGATTCTGTTCCATGCTTTGTCATTGTAAGAGCGTGTTTTTTCTGTAGCTAAGCCAACTAAGCTCCACAGAATCTGGGGAAATGGTTACACCAAATTCCTTTCCCCCATACAAGAGATGCGCAGTTCTGACTAAAAAGACCCTTTTGGTAGGGATGTAAGTCGCAGAGGTCCGGTATCCCCAGATTGTCAAAGCATGCAGTTATGTGAGAGAATACATTTTGAAGTTCAGGTCTCCCTACCTACTTCTATGCCTACAGGGCACAGTGATTCTTCCGAAGCCTTTAATGCTATGGGAGATAAGGCAGTAGGATTAATTGTAACATTGCCATTCTCTAGGCACAGCACAGGGATTCCGTCAGCTGCTTTCCCATTTTAAGCACAAGGTTTTACTGCAGTTAAGCCAGCTAAGCTCTACAGTATGCAGGAAGCGGGTATAACAAGTCGGTACTATCGTATAGCAAAATGCACAGTTTTCTAGAGAGTCTGCTAGGTGCTTTTTCATTTTAAGTGCGAGTTCTCACCAGAGCTAAGCCAGCTAAGCTCGACAGCATGCAGAAGGATGGATATACCAAAGTTGGTTCTACCATACAGCAAAATGCACAGTTCTGGCGAAATGTCATTTTTGGTAGGGATGCACATCGCAAACCTTCAGGATCCCCGGAGTGTCAAAGCATGCACGTAGGTGAGAGACTGCATTTGCGAAGTTGGGGTCCACCGACCTACTTCTATACCAACTGGCCAGAGTGATTCTTCGAAAGCCATTCATTCTTATGGGAGCCAAGGCACTAGGTATACTTGTAACACTCTCATTTTCTAGGCACAGCACAGAGATTGTGCTTGCTACTTTCTCATTGTAAGCGTCTCTTCTTACTGCAGCTAAGTTAGCTGATAGCCACAGCATGCAACAAGCTGGGTAAACCAAAGTTGGTTTTGCCATACTGCAAAATTCACAGTTCTGGCTACAAGTCATTTTCGGTCGAGATGTAAGTTTCACAACTCCAGTATTCCTAGAATGTCAAAAATGAAGTTAGGTGATAGATTACATTTGTTACGTTGTGGTCTACTGACCTACTTCTATGCCTACACGGCACAGTGATTCCCCTACAGGGAAGGGTGACTCTTGCGTAGCCATTCATTGCTATGAGAGCTAAGGCAGTATACTTTTAACACTCATTCTGTAGGAACAGCACACAGATGGTTTCACGCTTTCTCATTGTAAGCGTGAGTTCTTACCTCATCTCACCAGGTAATGTCTACAGCATCTGCAAGATGGGTAAACCAAAACTGGTTTTCCCATACAGAAAAACGCACAGTTCTGACTAAAAAGTCACTTTTGATAGGGATATAATTTGCAAACCTCCAATATCCCCAGAGTTGCAAAGAATGCAGTTACGTGACAAAATGTATTTGTAAATTCGCGGCTATCAACCTACTTCTATGCCTACAGGACAGGGTGATTCTTGCAAAACCATTAATTCCTATCAAAGATAAGGTAGTAGGTATACATGAGCAACACTCATGCTCTAGGCACAGGAGAAAGATTCTGCTCATTGCTTTCTCATTGTATGTGCGAGTTCCTACTTCAGCTAAGAAAATTAAGCTCCACATCATGCACAAACCTCAGTACACCAAAGTCAGTTCTGTAATACAGCAACAAGCACATTTATAGCTAAAAAGTAATTTATGGTAGGGATATAATTCACTCCAGTATTCCCAAAGAATCAAAGCATGCAGTTATGTGAGAGAATGCATTTGTGAACATTGTGGCTACCGATCTACTTCTATGCTGACAGGACAGAGTAATTCTTCCCAAGCTATTCATTCCTGCGGGAGGTAATAGATATAGGTGTTAATGATCACATTCTCTATGCACAGGACAGAGATTCTGCTCAGTGCTGTCTCAATATAAGGGCGAGCTCTTAATACAGCTAAGCATGCTAAGCTCTGCAGCATCCGCGACGCTGGGGGGCTACCTACCTACCTCTGCGCCGAGGGCATAGTGATTCCTCGGAAATCATCCATTCCTAAGTGAGCTAAGGCAGTAGGTATACTTGTAACATCCTTATTCTCAAGGCACAGCCCAGAGATCCCTCTCAGTTCTTTCCGTTTATAAGCATGAGTCCTTACGGCAGCTAAGCCACATAAGCTCCTCATCACGTGGGAAGCTGGGTACCATAAGGGAAAACGCATATAGTCCTAGCTAAAAATCCACTTTTGGTAGGAATGTAACTCGCAGAGATCCAGTATTCCCAGAGTATAAAAGCATGCAATAGGGTGACAGAATTCATTTGTGAAGTTGGGGGCTAACGACCCACTTCTATGAATACAGGGCACAGTGATTAGTGCCAAGCCATTAATTCCTAAGAGAGCTATTTCAGTAGGTATAATTGTAACACTCTCATTCTATAGGCACACTACAGAGATTTAATTTGGTGCTTTCTGATTGTGAATACGAGTTCTTAATGCAGCTAAGCGAGCTAAGCTCCACAGGATCTGGAAGCTGGGTACACCAAACCTGGTTCTCCCATACAGGAAAACGCAGTTCTAGCTAAAATGTCACTTTTGGTAGGGATGTAATTCGCACATCTCCAGTACCAGCACAGTATCAAAGGAAGCAGTTAGGTCAGAGAATGTATTTGTCAAGTTGAGGGCTGCCAACCTATCACTATGCCTACAGGGCAGAGTGATTCTTCGGAAGCCATCCATTCTGAAGGGAGCTAGGTCAGAAGGTATACTTGTAACACTCTCATGATAGGCACAGCACGGAGATTGTGCTTGATGCTCTCACATTGCAAGCGTGAGTTTGTGCTGCAGCTAAGCCAGCTAAACTCTACAGCATCTAGTAAGGTGGAAAAACTAACCTCGGTATTCCCATACAGCAAAATGCTCAGTTCTGGCTCAAAATTCACTTTTCTTAGGGATATAACTCTCAGATATCCATTATCCCCAGAGTGCCCAAGCTTGCAGTTAGCTGAGAGAATGAATTTGTGAAGTTGAGGGTTACCGACTTACTTCTATGCCTACAAGGTACAGTGATTATTCCGTAGCCATTCATTTCTACAGGAGATAAGGCAGTAGGTATACTAGTTACACTTTCATTCTCGAAACACAGCACAGAGATTCTCATTTGTGCGTTTTCATTTTAAGCGCGAGTTCTTCCTATATCTAAGACAGGTATGCTGCACAACATCTGCGAAGCAGGGAACACCAAATTGGATTCTCTCATACAGCAAAACAAACAGTTCTGGCTAAAACTTCACGCTTGGTAGGGATATAATTCGCATATATCCAGTATCCCCAGAGTTTCAAAGCCTGTAGTTATGTTAGAGACTGTAGTTGTGAAGTTGGGTGCTACCAACTACCTCTATGCCTAGAGGTCAAAGTAATTCTTCTGAAGCCATTCATTCCTATCGGTGCTAAGGCAATAGTTATACTTTTAACACTCTCATTCTCCAGGCACAGCAGAGAGATTGTGCTTGGTGCTTTCTAATTTAAGCATGAGTTCTTCATGCAGCTAAGGCCGGTAAGATGCAGAACATTCAGGATGCTGGGTACACCAAATTTGGTGCTCACAACAGAAAAACGCACAGTTCTGGCTAAAATGTCACTCTTGGAAGGGAAACAATTCGTACATCTCCAGTCACCCATAGTGTCAAAGCATGGAGTTATGTGAGAGAATGCATTTGTGAAGTTGGGGTCTAACACCTTACCTCTGTGCCAACAGGGCAGTGTGATTCTTCCGAAGCCATTCATTCCTGAGGGAGGTAAGGAATTACGTATACTTTTGTGTGTGTGTGTGTGTGTGTGTGTGTGTGTGTGTGTGTGTGTGTGTGTCTTTTTGAGAAAGGGTCTCGCTATGCAGTTGAGGCTGGCCTTGAGCTCAGTTTTGTAGCCCAGGCTGGTCTCGAACTCGCACCGATCCTCCTGCCTCAGCCTCCCGAGTGCTAGGATTATAGGCGTGCGCCACCACGCCCGGCTCAGTACGTATACTTCTAACACTCTCATGCTCTAGGCACAACACAGAAATTACCCTCGATCCTTTCCATGTCTTAAGCGCGAGTACTTACTGCAGCTCCAACTAAGCTCCACAGCATCTGGGAAGTTAAGTACAGCAATGCGGGTTCTCCCATAAGGCAAAGTGCACAGTCCTAGATAAAAAGTCACTTTTGGGCTGGGTGTGGTGGCGCACGCCTGTAATCCCAGCACTCGGGAGGCTGAGGCAGGAGGACTGGTGCGAGTTCGAGACCAGCCTGGACTACAAAAGTGAGCTCAGGACCAGTCTCAACTGCATAGCGAGACTCTGCCTCAAAAAAACAAAAAAAAACAAACAACAAAAAAAGTCACTTTTGGCAGGGATGTAATTCGCAAAGTTCCAGTATCCCCAGAGTGTGAAAACATGCAATTAGGTGAGAGAATCCATTTGTGAAGTTCGGGGCTACCAACCCACTTCTATGCCTACAGGACAGAGTGATTCTTCAAAAGCCATACACTCTCAGTCTCTTAGCACAGCACAGAGATTCCTATCAGTGCTTTCCGTTTATACGTGCGAGTTCTTACCGAAGGTAAGCCTGCTGAGCTCCACAGCGTTTGAAAGCTGAAGACACCAGGCTGCTTCTCCTATAAAAGAAAATGCACAGATATGGCTAAAATGTCAACTTAAGTAGGGATGTAATTCGCAGATCTCCAGTACCACCAGAGTGTCAAAGCATGCAGTTAAGTGAGAGAATGCATTTGTGAAGTTGAGGCTACCAACCTACCTCTATGCCTACAGGATAGAGTGATTCTTCCCAAGATATTCATTACTTGGGGAGGTAACGCAGTAGGTATAATTGTAACACATTCTCTAGGCACAGGACAGAGATTCTGCTCAGTGGTTTCTCATGGTAAGAGCGAGTTCTTACTGCAGCTAAGCAAGCTAACCTCCACAGCATCTGGGATGCTGGGTACACCAAAGTTGTCTCTCCCATACAGCAAAACGCACAGTTCTGGCTAAAAAGTCACTCTTGTTAGTGATGTAATTCACAGATCTCCAGTATCCCCAGAGTGTCAAAGCATGCAGTTATGTGGGAGAATGCATTTGTGAAGTTCTTCTAAAGTAATCCATTCCTGTGGGAACTAAGGCAGTAGGTATACTTGTAACACTCATTCTCAAGGCACAGCATAGCGATTCTCCTTAGTTATTTCCGTAATGCAGGTAAGGCAGCTAACATCCACAGCATTTGGAAGCTGGGTACACCAAAGCTGCTTGTCTCATACTGGAAAACGCACAGTTCTGGCTAAAAAGTCACTTTGGTAGGGATGTGATTCGCAGAACTCTTGTACCCTCAGAGTGTCAAAGCATGCAGTTACGAGGGTGCAGTTGTCAAAACACAGGGGTCGCCTAAAGCCATCTGAAAATGTTATTTATTTCGAATTACTGTTTTCAAGTGGCCACCAAAATTATTTTTTAGTTTGGTGTCACCGCAAAATGACAAACTGTATTGCAGAGTCAAGGCATTAGAAAGGTTGAGAACCGCTGCAGTGTAAGGATACTTACAAAACTCACATTTCGTAGGCACAGCACAGAGATTCTCTTTAGTGCTTTCTGTTACTAAGCAGTAGTTCTTATTGTAGAGAAGCCAGCTAAGTTCCACAGCATCTGGTAAGCAGGGCACACCACTGCCATTTCTCCCACGCAGCAAAATGCACAACTCGGGCTAAAAAGTGAATTTTGATACGGATGCTATTTGAAGATCTCCAGTATCCCAAGAGTGTGAAAGCGTGCAGTTTTGTGAGAAAATGCATTGCTGAAGTTGGGGGCTTCCTAGCTTTTGGTACGATCAAATGGCAGAGCAATTTTTCCTATGCCATTCATTCCTAAGGGATCGAAGGCGTAGAGATACTTGTAAAACTCTCACACCCTATGAGTAGGAGAGATTCTGCTCATTGCTTTCTCTTGTAAGCAGGAGTTCTTATTGCAGAGAAGCCACAACATGTGGGAAGCTGGACACACCAAAGCCACTTTTCCCATACAACAAAATGTGCAACTCAGCCTAAAATGTCACTTTTGTTACGGATATAATTCGCTGAGCTCTCATATCCCAAGGGTGTCAAAGCATGCAATTTGGTGAGAAAACACACTGTTGAAGTTGGGGGCTTTCCACTTTTTTGTACCCCCAAAACGGCAGCAGGATTCTTCCCATGCCACTCTTTCCTATGGGAACTAAGGTGGTAGAGAAACTTGTAAAAGTCTCATTACCTAGGTACAGCACAGAGATTTTGCTCTGTGGTGTCAGTTTCTAAGCACAAGTTTTTACTGCAGAGAAACCAGCTAAGCTCCACAATATTTGTGAAGCCGGGCACACCAAAGCCATTTCTCCCACACAGCAAAACGCAGTACTCTAGCTACAAAATCAGTTTTAAATGGATGTCATCTTCAGAGCTCCAGTATCCAAGAGTTTGCCAAGAAAACCTAATTCTGAAGTTTGTGGGTTCCCAGCTCCTCATATATTGAAACAGCAGAGGTATTCATTCTTTCCTATTCACCCCTAAGGGCATTAAAGTGCTCAAGCTAGGTGTATGTTATTTTATGTTATGTGTCAGTCCTGAAAGGAATGACAAGAAGACTTGATGAAGGTAGCTCAGAGGACTCACTGAGATTCATCCTGCCATCAGCCAAGAATCCCTGAAGCAAATCTGCTTTATTTAGGGCAATCATTGTGATCTCATGTATAATCACTTCAGCAAAGGAGGACCATGTGCTTAGTCATGAACATGAGTACGATCTCCATTAACTTATACCCATTCCCTATCATCGGGTTCACCTAGGGGTCAACCAGTAGCATTCCAAGCAAGGGCGAAAGCAACAGACAGAGAGCCCACAGGTGAAGCTTCTATCTGTTACCTGAAGTCCCAGGTTTCTGGGACTCCCCTATCCTAGCTTTCTGGGATTTTCAGTAACACACTACAGCTGTCCCTGGGCCCTGTTCATAATAGTCCATTTCTTGAAATGTTAGTCAGGTTACATTTCCCTGTTTTATTATTTTTTTTGAAAAATTAGAGGATTACAGTCTATCATTCCATAACTTGTTGATGGCTGTGTCCACATTACCAAACAGCAGAGATCACATAGCACTATGCTTCCACTAAACCATAGGGTAACATGAAAAGGATCAAGTTTTTCAAAACTATATGTAACAGATCAGTGCCAGACAACTCTCAGAACTGTCTCCCAAATTTTTTATCTTTAGTGTCTATGCATTCCTGAAAAGTCCGCAGTTGTTCTGACTTCCTACGATAAACAGCTTGTACACCTTGGCTTAACGCTACCCCAACTACAGCAGCTATAGCACTGATGGCCATTATTCCTAAGAGTATGGCTATCATTAGTTCATTCACTCCCCCTGTTGTCCTCTTTAACACCTCCAGCAAATGTTGAAACAGCATTATGGAAGGGGAGTCAATGTAGTTGTATTGGAAGTCAGATTCCTGTCCTCATGCAGAAACAACAATAAAGCCACCATAGCAAGAAACAAATTGGTACTATTTTTCTCTTGATGTGTTCTTTCAAGTATCCTCTCACCTTCCTGTGTTTTTTATTTGTCCCCAGGTAGGTAATGGGGATTACTGGGTTTTATGAAGAGGCCATCCGAATGATGTCCTACTTAAAGTAAGTCTTTTCATTTCATTAAGTGGAGGATTTATATCAAAATGTTTATGCTTACTCATTTTCTCGGTTTTATTGTCAAGCCAGTACCCCCTATTACTTCTCCAGTATCTGCAATGACACAAACAAAACCTCTTCCCCATCTCTGGATAACTCTTGGAACCCATTGATCAATATCATTTAAAAAGAAAACAGGCCGGGCGTGGGGGCGCACGCCTGTAATCCTAGCACTCGGGAGGCTGAGGCAGGAGGATTGGTGCGAGTTCGAGACCAGCCTGGGCTAAAAAGTGAGCTCAGGACCAGCCTCAACTGCATAGCGAGACCCTGTCTCAAAAAGACAAAAAATAAAAAGAAAAACAGGCTGTTGTAAATGAGCGCTCACTTCCCTTTTCCAGGGACAGTCTGCAGCAGATCTGTCTGGCGGCCCATCCAAAAAACTCAATGTAAATAAAGCTTCCTGTACCATCAACCTAGGTGTATTCATATGTGTTCCCATACTATCTCCCCCTTTTTGTTTAATGAACACTTTCCTTAAGTTTCTTTTTTTTTTTCTTTTTTTTTTCTTTTTTTATTATGGTTGGCTCAGCCTGCCCAGAGGGCGGGGCTGGCCCAGCATGTGGTGCTGGGGTTCAAACCTTGGTCCCTGTGGCTGCCTAAGCTTTCCTAAGCAGGCACTTTAGATCCGTGAGCCATTCTGCTGGCCCCTCCTTAAGTTTCTATTAGCTCATTTTATGATTGACTATGGATATTGTAATATTTAAGTCCTTATAGAATATTCACACGTAGAAATTACATATGTTTACACAAAACTTTATTTTTTTAAAGAACTTTTTATTTATTTATTTTTTTCTTGTTTCAGAACCTTTGTTTGTTTATTCACTCATTTTTATGGCCGGATCAGCCCGCCCCAAGGGCAGGGCTGGCGCAGCATTTGGTGCCGGGGATCGAACCCCGCGCGGTCCTTGAAGCCACCCAAGCTTCCCCAAGCAGGCTCTTTAGACCCCTGAGCCATCCTGCCGGGCCCTACACAAACTTTGGAAATCAACACCATACTTAACATTGTAGTAAGACTATCCTGATGACATTTTGTGTTATAGTTTAAATATTTTTGTTTTTACATAACATTTTTCATTAATCTTCTCTATATTAAACACAAAAAAAATCTTCTCTTAGTCACCCTTAAATCAGATATACCCAAACCCCACCGCTGGGAGCTGAGCCTGCGCACCCGCAGCGGGTAAGCCCCTGCGCCCCTCTGCCCCGCCTCTGCGTTCCCGCGACTAACTTCCTGTCCCAGCCCAGCCCAAACCCCACCGCTGGGAGCTGAGCCTGCGCACCCGCCGCGG
>PVJA010051306.1:0-12905 GCA_004027025.1 Myocastor coypus | reverse complement strand
TATTTCTTTTTTTACTTCAGATGTTATCTCTGATCTCAGTTGCTCTATAAGTTTCTGCACTTGTGTGTCTGCCTCAGATGCTACCAATTGAGAGGTTTCATCTGTATAATTCTCATTTTCTTCCATGATAGTGTCTTCTGTATTTGGTTTGGGTGGGCACGGGTCCTGAGATTGCCTCCTACTCCTTGTTGTTATCATTTTGTATGGAAGCGACCTCTGCACTTTGGTGGTGTTATGCTGTGTCTATGGGCGTTTGGTCTGGAGACTCCAAGGTGGTACTTCTACAGAGGTTCCTGACTCTTGTTTTGGGGCTCTGGCTGCTAGCTTCTGTGAATCCTGGCGGATGTGGTCTGTAGGTGGAGGTGGAGCTTTGGGATTGAGTAGTCCTGGTAGGCTCGTGGACCGGAACTGTTGCCAAACAGGCTATTTGATGGGTTCGGTGCTGAAGCTTGGGCAGTGGCGTGTGCGCAGGCCTACAGACATTTTATAGTTCATTGTTGATTTGCGTAACTATAACATGCAATCAATTAAATATTTTAAAATTATTATTTAATTTAATGATCTCATTTAAAGAATGAGATGAAACAAAATCTAATTTGGAAAATGTTATAAATTTTATTGTTGAGGGTAAGGTATTTTTGTAGTCATTAAATTATTGTTAATGTATTTTTGAATGTATGTGTTTATACACATCTAAGGGTACACCTTACACATGAACACAAACATGTGCAGTTTTCATGAATGTGTTAGGAGTGCTTCTACAAGTGTTTAAGTATCTCTATTTATACACATGGACTTAGGTGGATGCTGTGAAGATGTAGATACCTAAGTATTAGGACAACTGCTGCTCTGGTATCTGACATAATAGTATCCCCTTCTTTAAGGCTTCCTGTGACTACAGAAGTGTCAACTCAAAAAATGTGGTTTGCAATCAGATATATGAGGCAAAGCTTTCACCACACTGTGACTCATAAGATAGTCTGATTCCTTTTATCTGCTTCTCAATATGAAATTGAGTCTAACATGCAAACCAAAACCAGAAACATGAGGAGATAAGATGATGCAGAATGAGATATGATATAGAATTTGAGGTAAATTTAGGAAAACACAAGTATTTCTGGTTGGTTTTTCATCACAGATTGATGATTAAAATTCTACTTATCTCCTTTTCTTTCTTTCTCTTTCTTTCTTTCTTTCTTTCTTTCTTTCTTTCTTTCTTTCTTTCTTTCTTTCCTTCTTTCTTCTTTTCTGATAAGGTGCAATAGTGCAGGCTGTCCTTAAATTCATGGCAATCTTGTTGCCTCAACTGCCTAAGTGCTAAGATTATGGCTTGCACTACCACACCTGACTGATACCCAACTTTCTGCTTCTGTTGTGTACATATTTTTCCATAACCAAGAACTAAGGTGATACCTATACTTGGAGTAGTTTCAGTAATGATGTATTTTGATTTTGTATAAGAAGGGAAAATGCCATGTTCTCCAGCCTACACTAATCCTGAGACAAATATTAAAATGTATTCATGTAGTGAGCATAAGACATAACACATCAGAATCATCTTCGTTAGTAGTAAAAGATGTAGAGTTCAAAGATGGTCTTTTGCCAGATGAGTGGCACCATAATTAGAAAATACAGATTTAGGAAAGTGATTCGGATAAAATGTGGACAGTCATGGCTATGACAGTAACTGTCATTGAAAGAATTTACAATGAAACTTCCTGAGTTTTTTCCTACACAGTGATACAAAATGATCTAACAATTCTCTGAAACCAGAAAATCTATCCAAAACGCATGCGTTTATTGGAAAAACTGCCTGATATATTCTGACCTGATTATATATTTAAATATATTATGGTTTAAATATATTATGATAATATATTTGTTCTGAACATTCTAAAGACACTTAAAATTCTACCTGTAAAATTTGGTAAACAAGTAGAATTAGTGTCTTTTGCAACACAGTGTGTGATTGGTGTATATTAGAATTGCCCTGCACCGAGTAGATCCACTGATGAGTTATCACTGCTCTAAGTAGGTTGATTGAACTCTCTTTGAGTATTTAGGCTATCAGTTAAAGGCAGCAATAATCTGTAGGTGCGTCATTCTAAGGAAAGGATCCTACCAAGTGATTAGCCATTTCTTGAGATAATTGGTTTAATTTTCTTCTCAAGTCTATATTCAGTGTAGCTTCTATGAAGAAGACGCTGTATCATTTCATAATTAAATGCTCCAAGGCCCAAGAGGACTGGCCAGAACACTCATTCTTGATACTGTTCCTTCTGAACAACAAGATTAATAACAAGTTGAAGTCTCAGAGAACATGTGGGGGGGGGTCCTATTTCCCCCAATTAAAGTCAGCTTCATACTCTGTGAGAATTTGTCAGTCCCTACATGATGCATGAGACTGTGAAGTAAAGACTCCTGGTCAACAATAGAATGTTCTGTTTCCTGGAGTGAATTTAGGTTAAGTCATCTCAAGCCATGGTTTCTAAAATGAGACCTGATATCTGGTGTTCTGACAGAGAACAAGCAAATGGCTACTTGGCAGATAGACTGCTTCTCACCAGGATCCCACATTCCTGTACCTCCTCCCATGATTCAAGGGACTTCCTTTACAGCTATTGAATTTGATTATAGAGGATGAATAAAACTCTGCTTTAGGAAAACAAACACAAAGAACCAGTAATTGGAGCGGGGAGACAATTATAGCATCCAAAACAGCGCACACACAAAAATACAACTGCTGAAGAGATGGGTATTTTCTTGATCGTCAAACCATAAAAATAAGGTATTAGTGAAGAAACAATTAGAAAATACAACAAACAAATTGGCTTATAGAAGAGTGGGCTTATTTCAGTTAGAGATCTTTAAACAAGGAAAGATTCATGTTGGGACTTGTGGCTGATATAATATATTAATGTCCCTACTCGTTTCCCTTTCCAGGAGGCATGTCTTCAGTCACACGCTTTGTTCCTCTTAGCAAAGAGAGACATTTATGTGCCCACATCTAGGACCCAAGATGGGCTCTTGCCTTGTTCTGGCCAACAGAATAGGCAGAAGCCATGGGGTAATGGTTGTGGGATGTGGGCCCCAGAACTGTAGGGGTACCACAGGTGAGCAGTTCAAAAGCAGTCTCATTTCTTATGGAAAGAATTGCCAAGAATTCTAGAGGGTGCAGCAGCTGTAGGTATGGGAAGAAGGGCAAAGTAGGCCAAAAGAAGGCTGTGGTAACTCAGCCTGTTCATGTTGATAGGGTCAGACACCCACTGGTCATAGGTGCTTCTCTCTGTCTCTCTCTATTGATGTAAGCAGTCTTCATAACCTCCTGCACTTAATCTGGGATGACCATGAGGGTGGCTGTGGCATATATAGTTGAAGGAAGGGAAGAGAGGACACAGTACCTATGCTTCTAACTGTGTTTGGTGCTTTTACTTTCTCTCATGCCTTCAATTAGAACATACACCAGTGGACAGTACAACCAATACAGTCAAGATGAGTTACATACAACTCAAGATCTTCCTTAGATCTGCTAACTCACAGGCAACTGCTAAATAAAAGCCTGTGAGTTTAGAACTAATCTGTAGGGGTCTTAGATTACTGAAAGCTGTAGAATTATGACAGTTGAAAAAGATGTGTGGTTATATGTCAGTGAGATTTTTCTGATTGATTTTATTGTGCAGCATTAAGCTAGCTATAGATAGCTCACATGAGACAATAAAGATCTTTTTAGAGGATTAAGTGGAGGAAAGTAAAGAGAAAAAAGATGCAAACAATGAAAGCATGAGGAGAAGATAAGATTTGGAGAAATTACATATGCAGAAGCTCTGAAAGATTAATAATTAAAGCTCTATTGAAGATAAGAAGGAGGGGAGGAAGACGAGGAAGCAGTTATCTAAATAATGAGAAACCAGGGGCTGGGGAAACATCTCAGTAGAGTAAGCGCTTGCCTGGCAACCACAAGGGCCTGAGTTCAACCCCCAGTTCCGCAAAAACAAAACAAAACAAAACAAAACAAATAATGAGAAACCATTTCCCTAAACTGTAGAACAAGTTGGGTGTGTAATTGGAAATATCACGTGGGGCTGAGGAGATAGCTCAGTAGAATGAGTGCCTCCCTGGCAAGAGCAAGGGCCTGATTTAACTCCCTGGTTCCACCAAAAAAAGAAAAAAATTATACATATATACATATATATATAATTTTATATTTTATATTATATATAATATATTAAAACATTTATATTTATATATAAATATGTATCAAATAATATAAATTATATTAAAATAAGATAATAATAAAAATAATTATAATAAAAATAATATATAATATACATCATGTATCACTTAATTTCACAGTATCAATAAAGAAAAGACACACTGGTACATTTTATGAATCTTCTGAGCCAAATGATGAAGACAGTTTTACTTTTTGTAAAAAAAGTTGGGGCTGGGGAGATAGCTCCGAGGCACAAGTGCCTGCTGGGCAAGTGCAAGGTCGTGAGTTCGAACCCTGGTCCCACAAAAAAAAATAAAATAAAAAAATAAAAAAATAAATAAATAAATAAATAAATAAATAAATAAAAATTTAAATAACAAGTTACTCACATGGCTGTTAAAGCATGAGCTAGAAAATATTATAGCCAACTTCAAGTTGCCTCCTTTTTGTGGATAAAGTTATTACATATTAATTGCCAAGCTTGCATTTTTGCTGCAACTGTACTTTGACTAATAAAGATGGAGTCCAACACGCAAAAGCCAAACATTACAGCCAATGGTTTGCACCAAACACATTGGGTGAAAATTAAAAGATAACAGAAATTCAGCTTCATCTTTCATTTACTGGGTTAAAGTTACTCAAAATTTGGAATCCTCTTCCCAAACAAGATAGGAGACAAGATAGAAAGACTAACAGTGTCTTGGTCTCTTCTTTGAAAACTATGGAAGAAGACTCAAATGTGTGCTGACATACTCCAGGGAAAATTCATACAGTGGATATCCCGATGTTTACTTGGATATGTACAATGGGTGGTGGGAGGCAGATAATCCTGTTTTACTCTGATTTTTTAAAAAATGTATTTAATTGTTGCAAGGTCTCACTGCTCCACTCAAACTCATGGCAATCCACCTGCTCTCAGGCTCCCCAGTTCTGGGATTACACCTGGACTCTGTCTGGCTCTGTCCACCCTGCAGGTGTGGCTGATGCGGCATGTGGTGGCCCAGATCCAACCACAGTCCCAGAGCTTGCCTGGGCTTGCCAGAGCGGGCGCTTTAGTCCACTGAACTATCTCGCTGGCTCTACTATGATGTCTGTGCCCAGGTCTAAGTGAATAGATGCAAGATGTGCTGATCACGCATGTCTGTTGGTCCAGAGGAGACAAGAGCCCCTACCATCATTTTAACCTTATTCTGTCTCTTTGTGTTTTATGCTTTTTGTTCCTCACTTAGGTACAATATGATAAACTAACACATACAGATGGTGCCCAGACAGAGACCTCACTGAGGAAGTCCACTGGGAGGCAGGAATATTATGAGTCAGAGGTACCTTTTGTACTGGGGAAGTCTGGTCAGCACAAGGATAACGACAAAATAGAAAAAGAAAAAAAATGAATGTGAGCGTGTAGGAGTCTCAGTGAGAATACTAGGCAAAGTTTACTGATTGTGATATGTGGTATTAGGCACCTTTTGGAAATTCTATTGCACCCATCTGGTACTCAAATTTTTACTCAGTTGATTTCTTTCATGTTTCAAAATATTATCAAACATAATCTTCAGGTGGACAAGTTTGATAGAGTGTTAAGGTTAAGTGAGAGAGGTTTGTAGCATCCTTATACCAGGGCTCTGTTATATCCCCCAAACTGGAGTATGAGTCGCATAAAGAATTAAAATCCACTGTCATAAATACTGAGGTTCAGGGATCTGTCTTGTTAGGTTTGTTGGAGACTGTCCTGAGAACTCTATATTTACATCCTCTAGAAGTAAACATTTAGCTAAGGCCTACCTTTCTGCAGGGTAATACTTAACTTTCCATATTAATTTTCAAGAGTTATCAGCTGAGAAAACTTGAAAAAATTAAGCAGCAGGACACCTAGAAATCATAGAAGAAATGCTGTCCAGAACATGCCTGCACTTATGTCTTATCTCTCAGTTATCCCTTTCAGCCCAGGCTCAGTGGTAAATAACTCTTGTAATGAATCAACACAACTATTTCTGCCGAAACTATTTCCACTCCATCATTTTTATACATTATTCAAGGCCCCCAGCGGCCTCATGTCAAGTTCTTAACCAGGTTGCAAGAAGCTGTACAAGAGCAGGTACCACAAGCCCAAGCAGTAGAGGTTGTGTGGCAGTTGGCCTTTGAGGATGCTAATGAAGACTGCAAACAAGCTATAGGAGTGACTAAAGTCTTGGAAACTATTTGCAAGGGTGACAAGATGTGGGTGCTGAAGATCATAAGTGTTCTAGGTTTGCCGAAGTTTTGTTTGGTTTAATTAAACTATATTAGACTTCTTCAAAGATGCAATGTTTTAGTTGTTGTAAAATAGGGCCTAGCCATAAACAGTGCAATGAACTCTAGGCAAGAAGGGGTGCTCTTGCTCTTCTCCTGAAGAGGAAAGAACTAAGCACTTTTTTTTTTTTTTTTTTTCTTTTTGAGACAGGGTCTTGCTATGCAGTTCAGGCTGGTCTTGAGCTCACTTTTGTAGCCCAGGCTGGTCTTGAACTCACATCGATCCTCCTGCCTCAGCCTCCCAAGTGCTGGGCTTACAGGCATGCGTCACCACGCCCTGCTTTAGCACTTGTATATATAGCCCCAGAGAAAATTCCCCCTGTAATTATTTGTGAACTCTGGTAATAAAAAGAGCAGTCCAATTCAGAAATTATCATTAAGAAGAGACACATTATAAATGTTTAATGATTTCAATAAATTATTGGGGGACATTAATTGGATTCACCCAAAATTAGGAATGCCTACATTTCAGCTGAGCAATCTATTGAAAACATTGGGAGGGATCTAAATTAGAATTGTCCTCTTGTTCTCACACCTGGGGCTCTTGAAGAATTCCAGACAACAGAAATTGCTTTGGCAAATATACAATGTTTCAAGTTCATCTGTGTCTTTTATTCTGATCATACTATCTACTCCTCACGCTCCTACTGGCTATTTTTATCAAATAGTGAAAAATATATGTCAACTTATTGAATGTGTTTATTTTCCCAACAAGTGGACAAAAGTCTTCAGATGTACACGTATCAAATGAATGATGGCAAATGGATGTAACACACACATCCCAATTTGGAAAACTTCAGTATGTACATGTTGGTGTACATACTTATTCTCAGTGAATGCATGATACATACTGTGCAGGCTAAGCTGAGGAGCATACACAGCAACGATGTCTCTTGGCATTTGCAAAGATGAGAGTTTCTAAGACAATACACACAGATGATGATCCTGCCTATACAAGCGAGAGCCTTCAAAGCAGCAATGGAATAGTCTTCATTACACTAGAATTCCTTATAATCCACAAAGACAGACTATTGATGAGTATGTACATATAATACTAAAATGACCATTACACAGACAGAAAGTGGAGATAATCTGCCATGGGTCAAAAACTCACCTTGATTTTTTCACAGTTTCTACTTCAGTTTTTGAATCCTGTTAGTAATATAGATAGCACAATGGCAGAATAACATTGGCCAAAAGTATGAGATTATAGGAAAAAAAAGGAAACAGAAGAGTCACGGTAGCTTCAGAGACAGGAAAATGGAAGGGACTGGCTACTCTGGTGGCATGAGGGTGGAGGCTTGCTTGTATCACTGCAGGAAATGGGCAGTGTGGGTGCCCTCTAGGAGCTTATGACTTTGAAGAAGTACTCCTGATGACATACCTGTAGAGGAACTGACTCTGCTCTCCTCACCAAGAAACCTTCCCTCAGCCTACTGAAGACACAGAATGACTTGTTCATAAGCACTGCCTGCCTGAGAAAACAATATCTGGTATTTAGGGAAAACCCTTTTATACATGCCCTCCAGGGGCTCTCTCTGATTGCCAGTTACAACTACACCCCTCTTCATCCAGAATAAGTTAGAGAAGTCCTTGTATATTACTCCATAGTGTTTACTGATACTTCTCCAGAGAGGAGTGACTGTTAAATCAGTGATAATACAGCCCTCCAGATAATGCTAGGTTCCCCAAAAGAACCAGTATGGACACATTACAAGGTGGGCGCAGATATAGTCATTAAAAGCTATACCTTAAGGCAAAAGATCCAGTAAACACACCTACATGCTTCACCTAGGCATAAACATGAGGTGATTGGTATTCAGTCACAGTTATGGTAAAAAAAAAAGGCAGAGATGTGGGAGGTCAGACAGAATGACGAAAACCTGCTTAATCTTTCCCGTGAACACTAGGGAGAAAGACTTGAGTGTGTGCTGACACACTGCAGGGAAAATTAATGCAGCTGAGATCTTGATGTCTACTCATATATGTATGCTGGGTGGTGGGAGGCACATAATCCTGTTTTACTCTGATTTCTGTGCCCATGTTTGAGTGAATAGAGCCAAAGTTTGCTGATCACTCAGGTTTCCTTGTCTAAAGGAGACAAGAGTCCCTGCCATCATTTAAACTGATTCTGTGTCTCTTTGTGTTTGATTCTTGTTGTCTCTTAGTAAGGCACAGGCTCATAGAATGGCCCCTACGATTGCATTCATCTGTTAAATCCAAAACTTAGACGTGAGTACTCAAAGAGTTAGAGAATATATAATGAAGCATGTGTAGGAGAAAACCACCTAAGAAACACTAAATATCTATGAATTGAGCAGAGAATGGCAAAGAATTTTACACTTAATGTAATTAAATTTGAATTGACTGTAGGAAAATAACTATAATACAGTTATTAAACATAAATTGTCAAAACAGCAAAGACACAGTGCAAGGAGAAATGGTAACATAATTATATATGTCAGGAAAACTTAGTACTTATAAAATGACAAGGAGAAGGTAATTAAAAAGATTGTAAGTATTCAAGTAAGGGACGAGTCGTAATAGACCTAGCAAAATCATTGTAATATTTAATGTAGGTACATGTTTATTCATAAATTCAGAGGAGATGAATGTGAGAACTACAGAACGACAACAAATCAATCAAACCACACATAGTCAACGCAAGAATAGAATTAATAATAATTCAAGCTAAATTGAGGAAAATGAAGACAAAAAAGTAAAAAAAAATTAACTACACATTGCTTCAAAGAGCGCTTATGGCAATGTAATGAAAATGCTTGAAAAGAAAAACTAAGAAAAAATTCTACACAGATGTAAGAAAACAAAGCAGAAGTACGAGATGCAATAGCAGAGAGGGTGGGAAGGAAAGATAAAAGTACTAAACAGGAAGCTGAAGGACATTACACAACAATAAAAGGAAAAATTTATGAAGAAGATATAAAAGTCATAAAGTTGCATGCACCAAGAAGATAGCAGCTAAATATATAAAGCAAAATATTAGAAATGCACATTGACCTTGCAAAAAATGCAATTATGGGAAAAGATTTTATTGTACCATATTCAAAAATTGCATAGATATAATAGACAAGAAATAAGTGAGGGCACAGAAGCATAGAATAATACAGCCAATAAACTAGATTTTATGTGTGAATATACATAACTATACAATATGTTACATAACTACAACATTGCATTGTAGAAAAGGAAGAAGGGCAGTTTTGTAAAATAGAAGCAATAAATATTGTTTTTTTTACAGGAATCTTTAATATGCTGCTAATACATAAAACATTTCTGAAAGAACTTCTTAATATACTATGTTCGATCATAAACCACTGTAATACTTAATCTAAAAATATCCTTCAAATCCTAACTTCTCATAAATTAAGGATTATCTATCTGTACAATCCTTCAGGCCAAAAACCCCTCAAAACTGAAATTATAAATAGCCTGCAAAGCAAAGACAAACCCTTCTCAGTTGTTTAGGATTATTTGCATAAAATTATCATCAAGCCCAGATTCCAATGTCTTTAGTAATAATCTCCTATACAAGGAAACATGAATGGAGATATTCAAGGTAACTTCAGCAGCTCAAGTACATCCTCAGGGCTTGGTTTTTCTTCCACTGCCACTGCCACAGGGATCTAGGTTTGCTGGGTTTGTTTCCATCCTTTCTTACTCACATCTGGAAGACTACTTACTGCACTTAAGTTCATTATTTTTCAAGGCAAGGAAATGTGATGAATTAGATTTCTGCGACATCCCAAAGCTACTAATGAAATTATTCACCAATGTACAGCTCCATATTCCTTGGACAAGAGTTTCCTTGAAACAGTAGTAAAACTATTCTGACAGAAGAGGTCTTGGTTCTTATTCCTGATAGTAAATTTTGTGAATCTACATGGTTTTAGTTCCTAGCAAAATACTACCTCAGATGGCAGAAAAATTTTTACAAGATAATTTTATTGATATGAGCCAGAAAATTTGAGGAGAAAGAAGTATTTTTCATTGTCTGCACATTTAAAGAATAAGTGAACTAGTGTTGTATTATCTCAGAACATAGGTGGGAAAATAATTCCATCAATTATCATGCAAAAATCTTAAGTGAAATATTGAAAAGCAGAGTCCAATAAAACATTAAAAAATCAGCAGTAAGGAAAATTAACTCGAACAATGATCATATAGTTCAGTACAGGGAAGTCTATTATAGTTTATAGTTAATTTCCTTAATGGGTTAAGGAGCAAAAGCATATCAGCCTCTCCACAGATACTGAAGGAGTGTGTTCTAAGAAAAGAATTTATTAAAAGCTTTAGTAACATAGCAGGAAAGTGAACATGATCTTAATGTATCGATCTCACCCTCAGAGTCAGAAATAAGATAATGAGAAATGTTGGATTTTATCAATACATTAGGTATACAGGTACAGTACAATAATATTTTTCTGCTTCTAGATGTTGATCAAGAGAACAGAAAGCATGTGATTAAAGAGTAAAATAGTAATATTTTCATAGTAGCATTATTTGCAATAATCAGAACCTAGAAGGCTGAGTTGATAGCTCAGTGGCCTAAGTGCCTGCCTGGCAAGCTCAAGGACTCAGGTTTGATCCCTGGCACCACAGACAGTGCTGGCCCTGGAACTCCAGGCACGCTGTGCCTGTCACACCACAACTGGGCAGGGTGACTCATGCCTGTAATCCCAGCACTGGAGAGGCTAAAACAGGAGGATTACTATGGGTCTGAGCTGAGTAGCAAGACCCTGTACCAATTAATTAACTAATTAGTTAAAATAATAATAATAATAAACCTGGGAACCACTTGGTATTCTTCTAAGAAGTGATTAGATAAATGTATTATAGTCCATCCATGAAATGAAGAACAACCATTAATACACCAAAACATGAATAAATCTCAAAATAATTATTAGCACTGAGCCCAAAACCAGACAAACAAAAGCATCAAGCACAAGCCACCAAAAGAGTACATTAATGGGAGTGATTTTGCATGAAATTTATATATGATATATTTGACAGCTGATTGTCAAGCTGTTGTACTAGTAAAGTAAGTATACCTGTAAAACATAGGCTACAGATGAAGGAAATATCAATTTTAGTTCGGTGAAGTCTCTTAAAAACCTACTTTGCTTCGTGCACATCCATTTGTGTATTTGTTACAAGTTTCAAAAAACAGTAGATTGTACTCCTTTTCTGCTACCTGCCTACCGGAGGCATATATTTAATAGAGAGATGCTACTGAAAAATAACATCTTGAGTGAATGGAAATATAAATAACTAGCAGAAAAGAGTTTACATTTCCATTTGATAGAAAAGAGTTGACCAATTTCAGGGTATTCTGAAGTTATCTGAACACTTTTACAAAGGGGATGGGACAAAATAAGATGTGGACCATGAAAAACAGTGGAGTCAGAAGTGGACAAAACAGCATAAACTCTTGTGAGAGACGAGTTAATAACTGTCCCTAGATCTTTCATTTTTTTCTTCTCTCCTGTTTCTTTTTCTGCTTCTCCTCAATATCTCTTCTCCTTGATAAACTGCTATGGAAGAGTGCCACATTAAAAATTGGAGTGCATTTGTTCTAGCCTTTGTCATCACTTGATAGCTGTGCCTTCAGGTAAGTGGCACTGTCTTCACACCTCAGTATCTAAGGTCGAAAATATATGTATGAGATAACACTTGCCCTACTTATTTTATAGGTTTCTGTGAATATGAAGTGTGATCATGAATACAAAATTGCTCTGAAAATTGTCAAGTGCTTTATGGGAGAAAAGGATTATTCTTTGCCTTTATAGGAGTAAAGATTTTTTATTCTAAAAGCACTTAGAACAATTTGGATATTTACATAATAGCTTGGAAAGTGCACTTGTGGTAGGGAGAAACAGAAAATCTAGATTTCCACTTCTAAATTCCTTTATACCATTCACAGCAGCTACATCATTGTCCTACACAAAGTGAATACTAAGTAATTTTTGATCACGTAGTTTTGATTCCATGTTTGATTACCAAATGCCCTACTTATGAAGCACTTTTCCTAAATTATTGTAGTGTTAAAAATCTCTCCACAGGAATATGTTAACTTCTAAATTTGATGGAAAGTTCTTTAAGAATGAGAATAAGTCTATGTGTAAAATAACATTTAAAAAAGAAACAGAGAACAGCAAATTTCTATCAAATAACATAGTTTCTTTTTTTTCAATTCTTTTATTGTTTAAATTTAACAATGGTTATATTACATATTTTCATCATCGGATCAGTTTAGATTAATACATATAGGTATATAAGATTGATCAAACAACTAAACATTAACCTTTCTAAATCCACATTACTTTTTTTTTTCTTTTCCCCCTTTTTTTCTTTGAAAGTTGACATATTGCACATTGTCCTCACA
>PVJA010051305.1:0-12873 GCA_004027025.1 Myocastor coypus | reverse complement strand
ACCCCGCCAAGTGCCCATGACCACTGGTATCAAAGGATTCAGAGATCTGCAGGGAAATATGACTGACAGGGAAATAAACAGGAACACAAGTCGAGGATGTGTCCACAGGGGCCAGGCACTTCCTGGGCTTTGCCTCCTTGCCTCTCCCCAGACACCCCCCCAAGGAAGCGCTGCTGAGCTTTGCCTCCTCTCCCGCTTCCTCCCTGGAAAAACAACTTCTCATCTTCTCCCTGCTGTGCCAGTGAGTAACTGAAGCCCAAGGGGACTCAACATAGAGCTGTGAAGGACGGAGCCTGGCCTTTAGCTGTCCCAGGGTGCCCAGGGTGTCCCCATATGGCCTGCCTGTGCCTCTTTCTTTCCTCATAAGATTCAGGCCTGGGGGCTGACCACACAGGTCCCATAGGCAGGGTCTCTGTTGTCCTCAGACCCTTCTCAGCTAAGAAGGGGCTGGGCTGGGGCACCCCAGGGGAGTGGGAGACCTCCATTACTGCCACTTTGCCAGGGTCCAACTGGGCCGAACCATGAGGAGAAGGCCGTGGGAAGGGTGTATCCCCCTCCCCCACCCCGCCAAAGATGTGGGGGTGATGGCTCTTTCAGCAATGCAACTCACATCTCCCCTGTCCCAGCAGTCTCTGACTCAAACAGCAGCTGGAGGATCAGGGCCTCTGTCCCTGGTGCTTTGCCTTCGCCAGGGAGATGGCCTCATTTATATCTAAGACTGGCACAGCCTGAAGATGAATCTGCTCCTCCGTGCTAGAGGGCTGTGTGTCATCCTCAGAGGGGGACCTTTGGAAGCCAGCTCTCTGAGGCTGCATGAGCGAGCCTGCCAGGAAATCAGCAGCAGATGCCTCCCATCCCCGGGAGCACGGTTCCCCCAGTGCCCGTCTCACCTCCCGGGGCCTAATGCAGGCTGAAGCTCCCATCGCCCTGCGAGGCTCCACAGCAGATAGATGGGCAGTCAGAACCATTTTTCTTAATGAACTAGAAGTCTCGCCGCTTCATTTTCTTTTCCCTTTGGATTAAGTCGGCATTTAAAAGACCTCCCTGAAGAATGAAGCCTTAGCTAATAGAAAAAGCTGCGAATTCCCACCTCACAGGCCCAGGCTGTGGCAGTTGACAAGGTCCCGGATTCTCACTCCTCAGCGCCATTGCTGTCCCCATGGTTCTGCGAGACACTGAGCATTTCTAAGGCCTGGCACAACAGCAACTTCACCAAAGGGCTTTCATCAAGCTGCAGTCAGCAAGTTAAAAAAAGTGACATTCGCTTTCCATGTTGAAAGGTGTGAATTTTTTCATCAGGATTGTTTTAATGGCAGATGGCTAGATTTATTCAAGTGGGATGCTTGATTCTGTGGGCCAATAATGATATGTGGGAAAGACACCTGGGTTAAGTCCGTGTTCTCAAAAACCAAAGGATGAAGTTTCAGAACCAAAGAAGGTTAAGAGCAGAACATATTTATTGAGGAAAAGAAAGCTTTTATCTGGGAGAGGGACAGAAGGGGACACGGGTGTGTTGCCAAGGAATCTGACTTTGGGGGCGACTTTTATAGAGCAAATCCACAAGGTGAGGCAGGACCAAGGTGGGCATGGGGTGGGACAAGACTACAGTCAACCAATAAGATTACACTCAGGTAAAATTTATTAACTCGAGATCAAATGGGGAAGCGAGTCACATAACAAGCAGGCATGAATATAGAAAGGCGGGGCCTCTTCCTCTAAGGGTTGAGGCAGTGACTCTTCCTGTGGTGTTTTTTTTTTTTTTTTTTTTTTTCAAGACAATGGATAACTGTTTAGAATATCAATTCCTGATGCCCATCCCTAGGGAGGTTTGTGGCTATATTTGTTTATTCTTTTGCCTTGCGGTCTGGCCCCCAACAGGAGTATCTGTCTCTCCCGCGGTTGCCAGGTATCTTGTCTTCGAAAGTGGCTCCTTCAAGGCCACTGTCCGACTGCCTGTGGCATTTCTGTCTCACTCAGCTACCGAAAATAAAATCGCCATTTCCAGTCAAGTGCAGAGAAAAATACACGTGTGTGGATGCCCGTGTGGGAGCACATGCGTGTGTCAGAGGGGCTTCCTACCTTCACACCCAGGGTCCTCCGTTAGAAAAGTGGGGGTGGGGGGCACAATGACAGAACACAGCAGACACTCCCCATCCGGTATCATGGGCTTCGGTGAGATCCCCACCGCAGGAATGCGCATCTCATCCTCCGTGCCTTTCTCTCCTGACCCTCCTTCACCTGAGCACAGGCAGTCCGTCCTGTCCATTTTTGCCCTTTCCAGTCCTTTCCCAGCTCTCTCTGTCCCTTACCGCCTCCACCTTCCAATCACGCCCCAGTAATCCTTCCGCGAACCCGCAGCGTCTCCTCCAGCGCGGGGCAGGTGGCCCAGTGGATCTCCTGGAGCGGCTCTCGGAGCTGGTCGTGTTGTAAGCCAAGCCCGCGACTGGGGGCCGGCACCTCGGTGCTTCCCCTGCAGCTTTTGATCTCTGCTTCTCTGGCTCCCAGGGCACTCCAGCCTCGTCCCAGGCCAGCCCCGCACACCCACCACACCTCAGGAATCCTTCCAGGGAAGGGCAGGCAGCAGGACTGCAGAGTTCCATCTGCTCACCCTGGCCACCCATGCCACCACGGCTCCTCACTCAACCTCTTTTTGTCAAATCCATTCTCTAAAGTGAAGTTCCCATATCAAGTTGGTCGAAGAAGAGATTCTGCCTCGGGGAAAATTATTGTCACCAGGGCACCCTCAGCGCTTGCGTGCTTTCTGGTCCCCTACCTTCACTCCCACGGTCCCTCCCTCTGAACACCTGCTCCTGCAGCCTCATTCTCAGGGATCCAGCTTGAAGGGACCCTTGCACCGGGAAGCAAAGGACCATCCTCTGTCACCTGACCAAACCCAAGCCCTCTCTCACCCAAGTGCCCATGGTTTGTCTCTGTCATCCTTAGGTACATGCACAGCTTGTACTCTTGTCCTGTCATGACCCACCATTCTGCCTCCATGTGCCAGATATGGCCTCCCTGAGCACAAGGATTACCTTACCAGTCTCATTCCTTTATTCAACAAACACCCTGGCAGGAGTCAGCTTTTTATTGCAATGAGAAAAGGCCAGAGAGAGCCAGGCCGTGGGAGGACAGTTTTGTTAGGGCTCACGATTCAGGAGGTACCAGTCCGTGGTCATTGGGCTCCATCTCATTGGATCCTGTGGTTAGCATCCTAGTAGAAGCACAGGGCAGGTACAACAGGTTCTGTTCATGGCATCCTGGAAATGGGGCGTGGGGGTATACAGAGAGATAATATGAATCAATCATTCATCTTAATATGGCCTTCAAGGGCACCCCAATATACTAGGCCCCACTTCTGAAGGGCTCCACCACAGGATGGGGAACAACGTTTCAGCACACGGGCTTTGGGAGTTATTTAACCTGCACAGCCCAGCACCCTTGGCATGAGCATTTCCTATGTGAGGGACATGGAATGCACTGATATCGCTCCCCACACATCGCACCCCATCTGGGCCATGCAGCCAGTTGGGAAGGGAGCTTCGGGCATGAGTCCAAAGTCAGGGTGTCGGGCTGGGCAGTAGAGCACTTGCTAGTGTACGCAGGCCCCGGCTCCCATTCCCAGCTCTAGAGAAACAAATCCAAATGCAGGTGCCTGCAGGACCGTGCTCCCCACTGGGAGGACCCTTCCTTTCCTCTTAGGGCTTCTGTGGCCCCTGGCATGTTTTGGGTTATGTCAGTAACGCTCAAACCTCTGCCCTTCCCTACCCAGCCTCTTTCCCTATGCCTCACTCGGTGCGGTCTCCTCTTCTGCCCCTCAGAAGGGCGCTGCATTAGATTGAAGGCTTCACCTAGTCTTCTTGACCCGCACCTAAATTAGATCTGCAGAGACCCTTGTTCCAAATAAGATTCTCAAGCTCTGGGTGAGCACGAATTTCAAGGGGACACTGTTCAATTGCCTACCGTGGTCCAAATACCATCCTGAAAGATGTGGAAATGGAGGCCCCGGGGGAATGCCCAGGTCCTCACCACTTGGCTTGGTGAACAACAGTCCAGCCACACCTGGAGCCCAGCAGGATGCCCCACCCCTGCCCTGCCTGGTACAGATGTACATTTGGCCGCCACCATCGTATCCCATCCTCCGCCTGCGGTCTTTCACATTCAGAACAAAAAGAAAAACAAAACTGAGCCTCTGGGGCAACCAAGGTAGAGTTAGCCACTGAGGATAGCTGGTGACAATTCTGAGGACAGTGCCAAAGATTGGTGGCATTAGTGGCCAGAGGCCACCCATGGGTTGAACAAAGAAACGAACACCCTGGGGACACTGCTGCACATCCAGTGACATTTTCCCTGTGCATCGTGCCCTGTGTCCTGGCTGTTCATGCTGCGGCCCCAGTGGCTGATTCTGCCCGCCTCCCCCTCTTCAGGACTGCCCCCCGTTCTCGCAGTGACTGAGCAGTAGGCCTTCTGCCCGCACCATGGAGCTCGGCCTACACCCGGCCCCTGAAGCTCCCATGCGCTGAGTAGAGCCGTCTGGTGATTTCCCCCAGCCCGGGTGCCCATGCCCACGCGGCGATTGTTCTCTTCTGGAAGGTTTCCACATTCCACGGTCTCCTTTTTGTCATAAAAGCCGGGGAACTGCTGATGATTCTCCCAAGTGTAGGCTCTTACTGAGAATAATGTTCGCGGAATTAGACGTGACGCTCCCTTGTTAGGCGTCCCTAACCTCACGCCAGCTCTTGGGGCTGTGGCTAAGCTGACTTCAGTATTGGAGCTCTTCTGCCCCTGGGTTTTCAGGCTGAAGGTATTTAGTGAGAGCAGGCAAGACAGAGGGAGCGACATGTCAAATGCCACCCACTGCCTTCGGGTCTTTGCACTCCAAGGGCGTTGTGGGGAGCAGGTTGGGGTGCAGTGCAGTCTTCACCCTTTCTTACTGCCTTTAGGACAGCTCAACCAGGAGGGCTGGGCCCTTGGGGGAGGGGCATTGGGAGCAAGACCATGCCCTGCCATGTGGACGGGTTGGTCCACGAGGTGACGGGCTAGACAGAGAAGGTAGATTGACTACATTTAGATCTGGGGTAGCAGAATCTCTAAGCGCACACCTTGGACTCCAAGAAGAGCAGGACCATAGGAGCATCCTTGGTGGGAACCACAGGTGCCCACAGCCACCCCGTGACTCGCCCACACCTCCTCTGCACACATCCGCACTTCACACCTGTTCTCTTCCCTCCAGGAAAGCAGGGCTTATGCCCAGCACGCAGCTTAGTAGGGGGCCAATACAACTTGGCCAAATCAGGGAAAGTGCTTTTTAATTGTCCATTTATGGACCCACTGCTTTAGCTCACAAGTATGTGCTGGGTCCCTAACTGTACAAATGCACTTGCTGTGACTGGTGGGAAGGGGGCCAGAGCTCCTGCCCACGTGGGGCTTGGATTCTGGAGCCCGTGTGGCACCTGAGGATCGTGCAGTCGTGCTCAAGTTTCCTCTAGGAGGTGACAGGCATGACAGAGAAGCAGCATGGACAGAAGCTGGGGGGCTTCCCATAGCGGGGTGCTCTGGGAGGGCCTCCCAGGAGAGGTGACCCTGGAGCAAAGGGGAGAAAGGAAAGAGAGGCCCCAAGTTCTGGTTGTTGGGAAAGGCATCTCAGGCAGAGGGAACAGCCGGTGCCAGGACCCTGTGGCATGTTTGGGGGACAAGAAGGAAGACAGAGGGACTGGAGAAGAGGGGACACACAAGGTGGGGGAGGAGATCAGTGGGTGACAAGCTCCCTTCCTCCCGTCTCCACAACTGAGAGATGAGATAGCCCAAGCTCAGGCCGTCCATGTACGGGACACGTCTCAAGCCACCCTCCAAGTGACTGCGGGCATAGAACCCAAGCTTTGGATCCTGGGTACTGGGTTGACTCCCAACATGACAGGAGAGTCCACCCAGAGATGCCGTCTTAGAACCCAGCACCCCCAGCAAGAGTCTCTTGCTACCTGGCAACTCAGAGGCAACAAAGATTGTGTCGCTTTCCCCTGTGACTTCTGCGATCACTTGTAGTCGTGAGGTGAGCCCTGGCGCCCCGTGGTTATCTATGGAGCTGCCCCTGGGTTCCCAGCTCTGTCCCAAAGGCCCACAGCCCCCAGTGAGCCTTTGGTGGCTTTGGAGGACCATGGAGGCTCTGACTCTTGCTGTGGTCCGCCTTCATTTCTCACAAGGTACCTGTCTCGTTCTGGAACCGGCCCCGCCACGCAGACCAGGAGCAGATCTGACTTAGGGTGCCTAACTGTGCAGCCAGTCAACAGCTTTTGCGGCTTGCTTCTGCCAAAGCCGTCTGCCACCACTGGCCTCTCTGGCTGCGCGCCCCTGCCGCGGGTGCCTCTGCTTACCTTCCTGTGCCATCTCCCTCTTAGCTTCCCATCCCTGCTTTCTGTCTCATTTCACAGATTGCTCTTCACTCAGGCCGACACCTCCCCTGCTCTCTCTGGCTGCCTCCTCCCCACCTTGGAAGGCATCTTCTGCTGCCTCCCTGGTGAATGATGGCGAGGATGCTCTGGTGCGAGCACCACCGGGCACGTTTACGGGCTTGGGGTGGCCCCAGGCTCTGTGTATGCAGTCTCTGCAGGACTGGTGTCTCTTCCCACATGGCGTACTGCTTAGGATGCTCCAGGTGCTGGCATCCCCAAAGCTCTGTGTTGTGAGTCAGGCATGGCAGGGGCACCCCTGAGGCGCCCTCACCCACACACACATTCGGGCTGTGGTTGTGTTCACCTCCACGGTGACATTTCAGTGTTGCCCACAGGCATGCAAATCAGCGTGGCCTGTTGCGAAGGCAGCTCTGATTCTTGATGCATTTCTGAGATCTGAGAAGCACAAAGCAGGCTTTGGAAAGATGTGTTTGTAAGCCTGCCCACTGCAGCCTTTGTTTTTGCAAGGGTGAACTGGAGCTTGGGCCAGAGAGACAGTCGTACATACGTGCCTTATAATCAAAAACTACGGCGAGTGTCTAAAATTGCTTTTAAATTGAGTACAGCAAAAGACGCTCTCATTCACCCTCCCTAAAACACTCCGCCTCACATGAAGCCACGTGCCCTCCATCCTTGCTGCTTTCAGGAGCAGCTCTGGAAATCTTCTTTCGTGAGGGTCTTCAGGGACGCCACTGTGGCTCGCCGGATAGTCTAAATGGATTCCAACTGTATCTCTTTTGTGGTCCTGTTGACTTTAAAGAAGCTCCAGAAGTCACGTGGTTCCAGATCTGCTAAATAAAGTGGACGAGGACACAGCACAGTGTTTTTAGGAGCCCGGTTTCCTATAGGATGGCACCAGACAGCAGCAGCGTTCAGCAGATTTTTATTCCAGAATCACTGTGTCAAGTGGCAGAAATGATGTGACAAGTATGGGCAAATCAAGGGACACTATTTGGAGGGAGATTGATAACAATCGACCTTTCACTATCAAAATTTATAAATGTATGCATTTGACATCTTTCTCACTGCTTTTTTTTTTTTTTTTTTTTTACGACCAGGGATCGAACTCAGGACCTTGCACTTGCCAGGCAGGCACTTGTGCCCCTGAGCTATCTCCCCAGCCCAGCATTTGCCATTTTTCTCAATCCACCCTTCTACAATGAAATACAAGGAGGGGAAGGGTCAACATTGACCCACATGGACAAGGATGGGGGTCCAAAAAGCAGAATTACATTTCAAATAAGCAGCTTACCATGTGTCCTTCCGTATGTAACGGTCTGTTTTTGTCAAATAAAATTAAGTGCCCGCTATGAGCAAACATAAAGCCAGTTATTAAGTGAAATTAGATACCCCAAAAACCTTAAACATAGGAGCAGTCTCTAGTTATTGAGTAGCTGTAGTATTCTACCTAATCAACATGAAGAATCACTCTTAAAGCTTGGAAGAACATGCTTCATGGATGCCATTCAGTTGGTTGGTTGGTTGGTAAAGATATAAGGCTTTAAAATGTAGAAGGTGATGGGACTGGGCAGATAGCTCAGTGGTCTGAGTGCCTGCCTGGCAAGTACAAGGACCCAGGTTCGATCTCCAGTAGTGCATACTGTGCCAGCCCCAGAACCCTAGGCACACCGTGTTGGTCACTGAAACTGGACGTGGTGGCACACGCCTGCAATCCCATCAACTGAGGAGGCCGAGACAGGAGGACCACTATGAGTCTGAGCTGCATCATGAGACCCCGTGCCAAATAAATAAATACATAGATAAAAACATAGAGGGGAAATTTTTTGCCATTGTCCTTTGCCTTGTGTCCCTCCATTCCTTTCCCTTCTGGTTATGGAGAGTTTCAGACACATAGGGCAGTGTGAGCCCTTGCACACCTGTCCGCACCTGTCCCTTGTCCCAGCCCAGGGCCTGTAGGGCCCCTGGCTGCACTGCGATGCTACAGTCGAGGGTTGTGTCCTTCTTTCCAAGCTGTTGCAAGGTCCTGACCCTAATTCCCAGGTCGTGCTGACTGCTGCCACCACCCTCCTGTCCCCAGACTGACCTTGCTCCCTCATCTGAGCCCTGCCTCGAATGCAGCCGTGAGAGCCTCCACTCTCCACCCAGCAGGGTGGCAGATGCTCCACCATCAATGTCCCCTGCTCCCAGGGTAGCAGCAGGTGGCCACTGGGGTGGCAGATTTTGCTGTGGCTCGTGGCCCCCTACAGCCGGGCCAGCTGCATACAGGCGAGCTGTGCCAACATTACCTCTGAGTGGCCACCGTGATGGCCAACAGTGAGCCCTGGGACATCCCGGTTCTGTTGCCTGATCCAGAAGGCTCTGCACAGTCAGCCCTCAGTCTACCTCCTCACTCCTCGGTTTCCTCTGTCGCTCCTACTTCCGTCTGCTTATTCCCCAGAGGGAAACAGCAGGGGGCAGATTGGGGATGGCACATGTTTGCACCCCCAGCTTCCCTGTGTTGCCAAACCTGATGCACTCAGCAGCCAGGTTTGCAACACAGACCTCACTAGACACCTCCTGTCTGTCTGGCACTGTTCTAGGCCCTGGGAACCTGGGAATGATGGGAAGGGACAGAATGCCAGTGCTCAGGATGCTTCCCTGTGCATAGGAGCATAGAAAGAAATGTGCAAAGACAGCCACCGAAAATGGTCCAACCAAGGATATTCTTTGCACTTTTAGCTTCATAATTTTCTACACACTTTTACCTCTAGTCTGGCAGGATGGCACGTACCTATAATTCTGGGAGGCAGGAAGATTCTAAGTTCAAGTCTAGGCAACTTAGTGACTTAACAAGACTCTGTCTCAAAAAAAAAAAAAAAGGGGGGGTGGGGTGGGGGCAAGTTCAGGGACTTGACTCATTGTGAGTGCCCTAAGTTCAGTCCCCAGGCCCACAAAGGCAGGGTTCTTTTCTGCCCTTCCTCCCCTGCACAATGGATTTTTCTTAAAATAAAAACAAGAAGGAAAGAACACAGGGCAAGACGTTAACAACAGTTAATGGTGCTCCATGAGCGCACGTGCTATTATGTTCTTATTTGTTCATCGGTGCACTTTTTAAATCCCCCAATCAATTTCCTAAGTTGAAAAAAAAAAAAAGAGAAAAATGGGACGGGGAAAAGTGAAACTCTTTGGAATTGCCCGTGAATCCTCCCCAAAGCGAGGGATGACAGAAAGATTTGTTCTCCTCTTCTTATACACCACGCAGTAACAACGGTATGGACACCTCGCTCCCGGCACAGATGCAGCGGTGGGAAAGCTGGGATTAGATTCCCCCTGCTCTGTGGGGCTTTCTCTAAACCACCTTTTTGCGTCCCTAATTCCATGAATACAAACAATAATTACCAAGCTAAGCAGATTACTCAGCATAGCTTAGACGCCTCCCGGTCCCCGAGTGAGCTACACTATTGACTGTTCCCCCAATTAATCTAAAAATTTAAGCCGACTGTTTTTCAGGTACCTTCTTCTCCATTTTATAGCTGGGTGCCCCTTCTACAAATCCACCAGCGGGGCTCTAGTCAGTACTTGGTGTTCCCACTTTTCCCTGGGACTGAAATGTTCCAGTACAACTAATTGGTTTGCAAACCAGGTCTTTGGATCGCCCACCCCCCAGCACCCCATCTCTTCCGAGTGCTGTCCCGCAAGCTGCCCTGGGGCTGAGCCAGAGCCAGGCTCTCTGTTTATAATTCTTGCATGCTCTGCCTGCTTTTTCAATTACTTTGCAAACTCCCTTCTGCCCCGCCTCACATCGCTTCATTCCTTTTCCCTTCCCCTGTCAAGTTTGGGAGAAGACATTGCTGTTGCCACAACCTCCCAGAATCCCAAGCGTCAGTTAGGGCTGAGAAAATGAACACAAAGCCCGAGGATCCGGAAAAGCTAATTGGAAGGTATTTATTCAGCCCCTCTTAGAACAAGGCTCACAGGAGATAGCAGCAAAGAAAAGAACAAATAGGGTCCCCTCCTCTACTGAGTTTAGCATTTGCCAGGGAAAACGAGAGAACCATGCACCCAATTTTAACTCCCAAGATGGAATGGTTTGGGGGCGATTTGTTATGCAACTATAACTAATACACCCTCCACTTGCACCCCACAGTGCACACCTATGCAAGCCAGGTGCTCACAGGTCTGGGACGTTCTGTCTCCTCATCTTCACCTGCTCCCATCTGCCTCAATGCAGGTGGTAACTCTCTGGGGAGCCCAGCTAGACCCCTTCCCAGCTCCCCGGTGGTGCTATTCCTCTGCCCTGCAGCCTTTACATGAATGGTTGCATTTCAGCTACTGAATTCCTTTATAAAGTGATGGGGGTAAGGAGGACCAGATTCGGGGTTTCTATATCGAATGACATCCCCAGGCTCTTTCACTTTTTATTTTTGGACAGGGTCTTGGCTGCATCTCTAAGTTGTCTAGGGTTAAATTCAAACTTGTGACTCTCCTGCCTCAGCCTCCCAGAGTGCTGGGTTATAGGCATGCACCATCGCCCCTGGCCTTACTTAATTCTTTAATTAGTATTTCTACTAACTATAAGGTCATGAGAGTGGGTGACATCCTTTTTTCTTATCATGTCTCCTTCCTCTCAAGGTTCCTAGCCCTTTGGCAGGTGTGCTAATAATTGAATCAGGGATGAATTTTAGCCTCCTAAAGAGCAGTGTTACTGTTGTTCCCATTCTACAGATGATGAAAACTGAGGCTGGGGAAGTATGGATTTGCCCATGTTAATTACCTATTGCCAGGTGGAAAGTGGAGATTCTGACTCAGAACTCCCCCACAGCACCAACTTTTCCTGACTGCTTTCCTGTCAGTCTCAGATCCTTCACTCGCTGGAGACTGCGGTCAATGCAGAGTGCTAGCTAAGTAGCGTGGAGCTGCTGAGAATCTGCCCAACAGGTCCCTAGTGGTACAGTAGCTTTGTCCCAGGCAGAGGGCGAGGGCTCCATCCTCAGTCCTGGAAAAGCAATGCACAACCAGATGCTCCTGGAACATCCGGGCCACACTGTGCACCGTCCTCTGTGGGTTTCTGCTCTCTCCTAGTCCACGAGTGCTAGAAGCAGGAAGCCCCACACCAAATGCCACTCGCATCTGCCTGCCACCAATTCTGCTTGAGGCTTCACACGGCTGGCTTCCCTAGGCTGGGCCACCTGCAGGCTTCTAGAAAGGTCTATGATGGTCCTCACAGAGGTCCCACATGCTCCTGGGGCAAGTGGCACCCAGCTGGGGCCAGCAGCTGTGCAGGAAGGAAGCAGATGTGCACCTGCAAAGCAGCCTAGAGAACCGGGGCCCAGGTGGGGCCCCACCGGCTGATACAGGCTCCAGTCCCCGGATGGCTGACCCCCCTGCTCCAGGCCATGGCCTCCTGCAGTGGGCAGCCCCTAGCCTGCCTCCATCTTCATTTTTTGTTCCTGAGCCACTACCTTGAGGACATTGTCCCCAAATCACCCTGTGTCGGGTGACAGAGCTGCCCTGGCCCCTCTGAAGATCCTCAACCCCAAAAGGTTTATGGTGGGCCCTACTCAGCCACGAAACCAACAGCCACGGCATGGCAATGAACTGCAGTTGCTCAGCCCAACACAGTTTCAACCACAGAGAAGTCCTGCTGGTTCTCAAAGTGGGGTCCCCAGGCCAGCAGCAGCTGTAGCAGAAAATGCCCCCCATCTTCACCCCCTAGCTAGTGTGCTTCCATTTCTTAGTTGCCCGGGTAACAGTTCCTGATCCCGTTCTGGTTACTTCTGTCTCTTGGGAAGGCCTGCTCACCGCGATGCATAGCTGGTCACCGTGATGCGCACTGTATCAGCCAATCCCCACCTGACAGGCCCTTCTGCCTCTGTACATCCTGCCTGCTCATCCCACAGGAGCCTCAACTACCACAGGTCAGGGCCTGATACTCCGAGTAGGTGCCAATTGGTGCCCAGTGATGTAAAGCAACCTGCGCTTCCACATCCTGGGTGTTCCCTGTCTCTGCTTTGGCTGCACAGCTGCACCATGTGTGGGGACCGTGAGAGGGGCTGGAGCTCTGCATGGCCCTACTGAGCCCAAAAGCTGGGGTCAGTGTGGCCACAGCTTTGAAAACCATAGCTGACTGGCACTCGTGCGATCCTGAAGCCTGACAGGTTAGACACAGTGAGGTAAGTTAGCTGCCGGCCCGAGGGCACCTGGGCAGGACGCTGTCAGGTTCTGGTTAGAGAAGGGCCCTGGGACAGTGCAGGGTGGCTGCAGGAGGTCAAAGGATGTCAGGGGTCTGCTTGTCTCCCGTGAGGTCTCTTTCGATGCTGCTTTTAAATATATAAGATATAAAACATTAGGCCTCTTCCCAGTCTTCAGTGCTCCACCAGTCGCTTCCCCTCCCCCTTCCCCCTCCTCTCCCCTCCCCCTTCCCCCTCCTCTCCCCTCCCCCTCCCTCTCTCCTTCCTCGTCCTTTTCCCCTCTGCTAGCCTCTCCC
>PVJA010051304.1:0-12900 GCA_004027025.1 Myocastor coypus | reverse complement strand
GGTGTGACAAGAAAGGGTGGGGCGTGCACCATGTCCAGCGCTCGTGCAGAGAATCGGACGTAGCACATTTTTAGAGAAGGGTTGAGCATCTCTCAGTGATTTTCTTAGTGACACTTTTGTCTTCAGTCCCAGAAAAAGGCTGCCTTCCTCTTTCTTACAATCTAAACATGAAGATGCTATTTTTTGTCTTTCTTGATTAGGGCCACACACACAGGAAATCAAGTTGGTGATGTTTATATGGCATGTTTCTTGCAGCAGGTGGAATGTTGCTGTCAGGCCCCCTCCAAGTCTTCCCTGGTCCTCGGACAGGGTGACCCATCCTTCCTGCCACCTTCGGAAGCACTTCCAGGAGCGCGGCCCTCTTTCACGAGTCGCTGTAGTGGCACCATGCTGGCTGCCCCCATCTCCTGAATTCAGTTCGTCTTTTATTTTGACTTGGGGACACAGCCAGAAGTTGCCGCTGTCAGATCTGGTGAGCAGGTGGATGAGGACACAGCGCCAGGTTTCTCTTGATGTCCTGTCTCCACAGGATGGCGCTCAGCAGCAGCGCGGGCCCCACTTCTCCTTAAACCTCTGAGGACACTCAGGACTGCCTCGGGAGTGCTGAGGACAGCAGTGCGTGCAGTGTGACAGTGGCCCTCTTACTGTAAGAAGTTTCTGAAATCTCAACACTCGCTGCCTGTTTGACCACACACCATATGGAATAGCCAAGCAAAGACTTGCGCCACAGGGCAGGACCTAAAATACACAGAAGCTCAGCACTGTGACTTTCTGGGCTGAAGATACTAGAAGAACCAGCTCCAGGGAGATTCTGGGCAGTGACCAATCTGTCTAGGGTGAGAATTCCAGGAGAGGACAAAGACTAGTGACGAAGCCACCTTCGTTGAAGTTTGAACTTGAAAATACGAAAGGGTCCCTGAGAAAAGGCAAGAAAGGATGAAGAGAACCCAGCCTCCATAGCCGACGGACGAGCAGCTTCAAAGTCCTGGGGGGAAGCTGGAAGACAAGGGCAAGTTCGCGCACTTGGTGAGGGTGAGCTCGGTGCTGAACACAATGCCATAGGCGGGGGCGACATAGAGGCCAAAGGCAGAGAGCACTGGCCAGCAGGTGGCGACAGGAAAGGCGGCAGCTGCACTCTGAGGAGGAATACGAGATGCCCTGGGTCAGCGGTGGACAAGCGCAGCTTGCTAGAACTTAAGGTACACCTGGAGCATGCTTAAACGCTGGTAGGAAGTGATGCCACATAGTCAGGAGAGAGCAAGCAAAGAGGAGAAAATAGGGTGGCTGATTCAACAAGCAGGGAGGAGAAAGGGCGCGTGCGTGACGGAGGGCAGGAGGTATAGGACCACGCGCGTGCAGTGCACAGTGAACAAAGGTGGACTCTCTGTCTATGGAAAATGGAGTCGCCTTTTTCAGAGACCACCAACTTTTCTGGTACGCCACAGCAGGTTGGACGTAGGAGAGCGAGGACAGGGGTGCCTGCTCCAAGGCCCGGGGGAGCGGCCAATTATCCACGCAGGGGCTGAGCTGTCACACTAACAGGGACTCCAAACTTTAACAATAAAATGCAACAAGAGAAACAGCAAACCTCTAGGGAGGAAACTCAAGGGCGCAGCACAGATGTTCCACAAGCAGACTCACGAGAGCTGCATAGAGGAGCCTGGGATGGAACCCTACGTGGCAGGGGCAGCACCCACATAGCCCGAGCACAGTGGCGGGCTCTGCAGCCTTCAGACCCCAGGCTTCTCCCTCCTGGAAACACAGAGCTGTGCTTGGTCACTGCTCATTGCTTAAGTGGAATTAAGGGACGTTTGGTCCTTGGTGATGCCTGCTCGTGTGCCTGTCTTCATATCCGTGTCTGTCGCTGACCACCAAGCTCTGCACTGTAAGTTCTGCTTCCCGTGCACTGCTGCCCAACAGGGGGCTCCAGGGTCATCATGATGTGGGGGATGGGGGTGGACCCAGAGGCAGGATGACCCTGCCACACGGCTCCCCCATCTGCTGGAGGGCCAGCTTTCAGCAGAGCAGCAGCCCCAGCCACTGGGGAGGCAGCAGGTGGTCCACAGAGTCTCCCCAGCGCCTGGGCCTTTGTCTTTCCCATGGGCGTCTTTCCTGGCATCGCAGCCACGGCCATGGAAAACCCAAGAGCGGCCATGCCTCTGTCTTGCTCAAATCCTGAGCCTGCTGGCTGTGTGTCAGGCACCAGCCAGGCTGCGCTCCATGGTTTCCAGTCGGACTGAAACCTGCATCTGCTCACCCCCGGCTCTCCCCCTTTGTCCATGCCTTCTGCTGTGTCTCACCTGCTTGTGCCTCCATGGTAGTGCCCACCCCAGTGCCCAGAGCCCACGGATCTCAGGCCAGGCAGCCTCTCCCCTGCTCCCGTGTCTCAGGCCTTACCTTGTGTGTTGAGGCCACCACTGCTGTACTTCATGGGCTGACACTGAGTGGTGGTCCCCCTGCATGTCCAAGGGAAAGCAGGTCTGGAGACAGAGCCTCAGGAGCGGCTGCAGGGGCAGCGGGGTCGTTGCAGTCCTGCACGTGGAAGGCCTCCTTGGGAGAGCTCAGTGTTCAGAGCCAGAAATGCCGGGCACTGAGCTCAGGTGGCGGGGAGTCACCAGGGTTTAAATCCCAAACTTAGCTTGTGCCAACTGGCCAGCCTTGGGCAAGTTTCTGGATATCTTTCTGCTCCCATGTCAGTTTGAGTTTAACAGCAATACCTACGTCACAGGTTTATTTCAACAATTTATTTTTATTTTACCCTTCAGCTTAACATTGCATGTGTTTCCAGGTAGACCTCTTCCAAGACATTCGTGCAGTAGGAGACAGGTGATAAATGTCCTCGAGAAGTCATTCTTGCCTTTGGGGCGGGTCGGGATGGCAGCGGGGCGCAGACGTGGCGCAGCTGCCTTGGGCCTTCCTCCCCTGCTCTCCCTCCAGCTGTCTGCCCTTTCCTGCCCTGGCCAGGCTGGGTTGGGGGCACTCCCCCGCTGCCCTCTCTGGCTGAGGTTTGTAGAGGGGGTTCTGACAAGGCGGGGGAGCAGCCGCAGGGCACCACCCCAGCTCTCAACACCCCTCCAAGGGGAGCCGCTATAGGAGCCACATCAAGGGGAGCCACTATAGGGGCCACATCAAGGGGAGCCGCTATACGAGCCACATCAAGGGGAGCCACTATACAAGCCACATCAGCATCCCATGGCACACTGAGGGATGAGAGCAAGTCTCCAAGGATCCTGCAGTGTGGCCAGGGGGAGGTGGTGGCCAGTGGAGTCCCCTGCCAGCCCCAAGCCCACAGGCAAACTTCCAGTGGCCCTGACTGAGGATGAGGAATGGCTCTGGGGTTCAGCAGGCCAAGTTCCCATGCGCTCATCTCTCATGGGTTAACTTGGCAGAGAGCTCATGGCAGTGGGCCGGTGTCTCTTTGGGGTAAAGCGTGGTGCGGGGAGTAGCTCAATTAGAGCGGCACCGAGGGCGGCCCACTGGTCTTCCAAGCAAAGCTGCCTGAGGGTGAAACTCCTCAAACTCAAGAGCCCATTGAGGAGTGAGTGACCAGAACGAGGAAGCCACACTGAGGCCCCAGAGATGGGGGAAGTATTGCTAGGGCCAAGCAGAAGCTGAAATCGGGGAAGATCTGGTCGGCATGCCGGCGCACTGGGCTGAGGTGGAGAACCAGGAAGAGGTGCCCAGCCTGGGCACACAGGTGTGGGAGGTCACTCTGCGTCACCACTCTGCTGCTGACTGTCCAGCGCTGTCCTCAAGGGTGTGGATTACAAGGGCCGGGACGTCAGAGCTTTCTCTTTAGTTCTAAGGGCATTCAATTCAGAGGATGGAGAGGCAAGGCTCGCCCGGAAACACTGAGGTCTAGCCGAGCTGTGGGAGGGAAAGCCGGTATTTCCTATGGGTGTGAGACCTCCAGGAACACCCAAGCTCCCGAATCCTGGGGCTTTCTGGATTTGAACCAATGGAAACCAAATAGACTGGAGACCTAAAAGGATCCCCGCACCGGCAGGCAGAGCCTTGAGCTGGAGGCGTGTCCACCCCAGTGACCGCGTTGCAGCCGGGCTTTGCTGGTCCCGGGAGCCAGCTGCTCTGTGCAAAGCAGGTGGTGGAAGGGATCCCAAGCGCCAGCTTCCCTGCAGAGAAGCCGGTCTTCCCCAGGGAGGAAGGGAAGGCCTGGGCGGGAAGGCGCTGTCGGTTCTGGCCAGGCTCTTTCTCAAAGATGCTTCCTGCACTGGAGACCCCCCTCAGCCAAGTGCCTCCTGCGCTGAGAGCTCACAGTGACTCCTGGCTCCCCATACTCTATAGGGGTCACTGACCCTCCAGGGCAAAAGGTGGAGGGGCCATGATGCCAAACCCTGGGCCGCCAACCCCACTCTGGCTCAGAGTGGTGCCCCCAAAGCCAGTGACTGGACCCGCCTGACTACAAGTAAGGCCCTGTAAAGTAGGGGCCGAGAGCACCCCGCCTTCAAGAGCCGCCTGTGACACGGGATTTGGGGGTGCCACTGCCCAGTTCCCAGAAAGGAGAGGGCTACAGAAGGTTGGGGTGAGAGCTGGCTCTTTCTGCTCGTCTCCGAATGCAGGCTGGAGAGAGACCCTGGGAAGTGTGGGGACCAGGCTCGGGTGGCTGAGTGACAGTATGGGTGGGCGGGCTCATACAAGGGCTGAAATGGATACAGGGCTCCGTGCACCCCTACACTCGGCAGCACTCCCTCCAGGGGCGACCTGGGCAACATAGGAAACCTGGCCACCAACAGCAGCTCTGTGGACAGCAGAGAGGGAAGGAGGCTGCCGGGATGGGAAAACCAGGCCAGCTTCTGGAAAGCCGGCTGTCCCAGGGTGTGGCAGGGCTGGGAGGCCTGGGACCACCTTGCTAGAACTCGAAGGTGGCTGGGCAGCGAGGTCTTGGCAGATGCCGGCTGGAGTGGTCGATGACACCAGGCCAGGGTCGAGCTGGGCTGCTGCAGGGGCCGGTGGGGCACGGGGCTGCCCCGGGATGAATCCGCTAAGCCAGACACGGGGCTAAGGGCGACCGGAGAGAGGCTGGAAGGCTGGCGTCAGGACGCCCTCCGAAGATGGTGCTGGTGCTGCCGAGGCTGTTGGATCTGAGGGGCCTGCCGTCTCCTTACCGGGAAGGGATCCCAACACTGGCTTTGACAGGGAGTCCAGAAGTTACAGCGGGAGGCAAGGGTGCAGGCAGATGGGGTGCGGGGCTCTCCCTCACCGCAAACAGAGTGCTTCGCGAGTGGGGAACAGCGGGGATGGTGGCGGGTGGGCCTGGGGTCCGAGATGAGCCGGCAGCAGGACGGCTAGAAGCTGGCTGCGCGGTGATAGCGCCCGGGGACCCAGGAGCAGCTGCTGGTGAGGAGCCTGGAGGGCGGGTGGGAAGGACCCCTGACCGTGCGTTCCCGGGGGCGCTGGCGGGCCTGGGGACAGCCCCTCTAGGCTGCCCAACAAAGCACTTGAGCCAGTGGGTGACTTGCCCGATCGAGGAGAGCGACGACGCACAGGTGGGGTCCAACGCCAGGCGGGGCCTCGGGGGTGGAGCCTGCGGGGGCCCTCGTCGCCACCCGGCCGACTCTCTTCCCCAAGGCGCAGTCCCCGTCCGAGCCGCGCTCCGGAGGGCTGGTCTCTGGCAGCAGGTCCCCAGGGCAGAGTGGCAGCGGCGGGGTCTTCTCACGCGCACGGCCCGGGGCGGACGGCCTTTTCCTCTCTCAGCGGCCATTCCGGGATCTCGGGTCCAAGCGTTGGGAAGCCTCTCTTGCCAGGCGCCGGGCCGGGCCGGGTGGAGCTGCACGAGCTGCAGATCGCGTTCCTCTTGGCACGGAGCGAGGTGGAGGCCACGGAGCGCCGAGGGGCGCGGGAGGCTGGGCCGCGGGCGCCGAGCGTCTCTGGCAGGGGCCCGGGCCTGGGGACTAAGGTGACGAGGGCGCCCCGCTTCGCCAGGGGCGTGAAGGCCGACGGAGGGGCCAGGGTGCGCTCACCGCACGGGTCGGAGCCCACGGGGTCAGGAGAGGCTCGCAGTTCGGGCTCCGAGAGACCCGCACAGTGGATGGCAGGCGCTGGCGACAGGGACTCAGGTCCTCTGCGCCCGGGCGGGCAGGCCCGGACGGTCACCGGGCTGCGCACGCCCGGGCGCCGCAGGGTCCAGACAGCGCGCCGCAGGAAGCGATCCCAGCCGGCCGAGGGCGGCGCCAGCACGGCGGGGTCCAGGCCCTGTCGCAGGCCGAAGCGCAGCCTGGCCTCGCTGGCCGCCGCGGCCCGGGAAGGAGGACCCAGACCGGGGCTGGGGCTGGGGCGCGGCAGTGAGGCGGCGTGAGCGCGGAGGACGTGTTGGGCGCGCGGCACCCGCTGGACGCGGCCCACCCGGTACACGGGCTGCGCGCGCGTTCCCGGGCCCTCGAGCGGGTCGCAGTGGCCGGGCGAGGACCGCGCTGAGGCCCGGAGCTGGCCCAGGACACAGCCCATGGCGCGGCGAGGGATTCGGCCGCTGCGCTCTGAGCGTCTGCGAAACCCGCTGGGCGACGGTTGGGACCCGGCGCGAGGAACTTCGGGGGGCGGCGGGGGCGGGGGCGGGGCGGCGAGGCCGCGGGCGCGAGATTCAGACCCTGGGCTCTTCCCTAGCCCTCGCTGGCCCCGGAGTGGGGCAAAGGGACCAAAACTCCGCAGAACAGTCTCCGCCGAGATCTCTCTTCTTCTGCAAGAAAGATAGCACAGGCCACTGGCTGGATGAAAATGTTTGCCAACCACATTTACAAATCCACAATAAGTAAAAGAAGTAAAAATTAATGAGCAACACAATGCCATTTATCACTCAACAGAAATGTGCTGTCGAACCACGAGAAGACTGAAGACGGACCTTAAATCCCTTGTAAGCGTCGAGTCACCGCGGAAGGAGACCCCAAGAGTCCGTCTCTCATGTAAATTGCAAAGGGCAAGCTTTATTTATCTACGTATACGCAGGTCGGTCTGAACACACAGGAACAGAGCGCGCCTTCAGTGTAGCAGACAGTTTTTAAAGGCAAAAACCACAAGGATGGGGAGGGAGCAAGCAAGTTACAGAAGCGAATCTCATTGGTTAGTTTAGGTCGACCTTTAAAATAAGTGGTGGGCTTGGGAATATATGAGTTTCCAAGGTAACTAAGAGGAGTAGAACAAAAGGGGCAATTACTTGGCTAACTCTGTGGTTTTAGTTGCATTCCAAGAACAGGTGGGCTTTAACTATGTTAACTAACCTATTTCATAAGAATGTTCTTAGGCCTGAGATGAAATGTTTGCTCAAGCCAGGCCTTTGTTTTAGGAACATGGATTGTTTAAGCTCTATGGCCCCAAACCAGTAGGTAGGCCCCCTTACTGAAAGACGTTTTATTTTTAATTCACATATGTGATCTTAAAATTATTTAGACCTTGCACCCTCAGTGAACCAGAGTTAGAAAACTTAGCGGGATGAGCACATGCCTATAAACACACCGACTACCGAAGCCGACCCAAGAGGAAATGGACAACATGCAGAGGGGCGCTGGCAGTAACAAAGCTGCTCACATCAGGAAACGCAACCTAGAGGGCTTTATTGTTCAGTTCAACCAACATTCAGAGAACTTGAGTTAATTTACATCAATTCCATGAAGCGGGTACCAGGGTTCTTATACCAAAACCAGATCAAGCCAACACAAGAAAAGGGAACTGCAGACCAAAGACTCTTGAGAATGTAGATCCAAAACCTGCCTTGAAACACCATCGACGTGCATCTAACAACTTATAAAGAGTTAAATACTACAACTAAGATTTAATTCCAGAAACACAAGATCTTTTAACATTTGAAAACCAGTTAATATGATACAAAATGTCAACAAAGTAAAAAAAAAAAAAAAAAGTCACATGATTATCTCCGTAAGCAAAGAAAAGCATTTAACAAAATCCAACACTTTCATCATGAAAATTCTCCGCAATCTATAAGTGGAAGGAATTTCTCCCACCCCAATAAAGCACTCTCACACACACCTACAGGCAATCTCACAGCACATGAAGGTCTATATCCCCTCTAACAGCAGAAGCAATGCATGAAGTCAACTCCTGAGCTTCAGCCAACACAGCCCTGAAGCTTTGAGTAATGATAATCCAGGAAGCGAGAGAAATAAAAGGTATCCGAACCAGGAGAGAGCGTGTGCCTGCAGATGATATGCTCGTGCATATGGGAAATCCTAAGTAACCCACTAAAACTGTTACAACTGCGAAGCTAGCTCAGCAAGGTTGCAGAACACAAGGTCAAAACACGGAACTCAACCTGGCGTGGTGACGCACACCTACAATCCCAGCGCTCGGGAGGATGAGATAGGAGAATCACTATGAGTTCAAGGCCAGTCTGGTTTGCGAAGTAATCTCAAGGCCAGCCTGACCTGCACAGCAAGACTTTTCATCTAGAAAAGATAAAAATAAAAACAATGAAATCAACTGCACTTCTCTACTTACAATAAACAATTCAAAAATAAAAGTAAGAACATAATTCCTTTTATAATAATATCAAAATCAGTCAAAATATTTATGAGCCTTTTTGCAAAAGAAATGATGTAAAATTTATACTCTGAAAAACTACAAATACTGATGAAGGGAATTAAAGTAATTTTTTTGTACTTTAGAGAAATCGTGCCGATGAGACTAGTAGCCACCCACCTGTTTACAGCCTTCCAAGAGGTGAGGTTACAGGTGCGTGCCACCATGCTCTGTCTCAGTTACTGTCTCAGCAGGCCCCAGGATTGAGCCGGTGGCCCCTGCACCTACGCACAGACACTTTAATCCACTGAGCTATTTGGTCAGCCCTTAAAGTAAATCTTAATAAACAGAAGATTCTATGTTCACAAAGCAGAGCCGTTAATTTCATGCTGGTGACACACCCCCACACACACTATTTTGCAGGCCCCACCTGAACCCCAGCTGACTTCTTTGTAGAAGTTAAAAGCTGAACCTCAAATTTATGTGAAATTGGATGAAACCATTGAAAAAGCACAAAGGGAAGGACTCACATTTCCCAGCTTCAGAATTTACTACGCAGCAAATTAAAACAACGCACGCATAAGGATGAATGCGTAGATGGCAGGATGTAACTGGGAGGTCGCACACATCCCCAAGGGCCTCAGGCCAGCCGAGTTGGCCAAGAGTTTGGAGACCACTGAAAGGCAAGAATCATCCTTTACGCAAGGGTGCCGGGCTCACACGAAGGAACAAAGTTGGATGCTGACTTCACATCACAGAGGTAAGAAAGACCGACTCCGGGAGCCCCCGAGCTAATCGAAGAGTAGAGCTGCGCGGCTCCCAGAAGAGCAGACAGGCTAAATCATCATTTCAGATTCTTAGATATGACACCTGCTGTATGAGGAACGAAAGGGGGAGCACAGGCAAGCCGACTTCATCGAAACAGAAGTCTCGGGCTCAGCCGACACTATAAAGGTAAGACAAGGTATTAGAGATCATACTTCCAAAGTTCACATCAGATAAAGAATCAGTGCCTGAACTACAGGAAATTTGCAGTTCACCTGAGTGCTCATGCCCATTAGGGAAGGGAATTATGGGCAAGACAGTCAACATCGCCCCACAGACGCATTCTTGCCATGCACCGCGGACACATTCTTCAATACAGGACTGCTGGATTTCGAACAAGGGTGGGACGACTTAATCATACCATGAGATTCTTAGCTGTCCCGAGATCAAAACAGACAGAATCCACCACAGGAGGCCTGGCCAGGGTGCCACACAGTCCTGAGGCAGAAGTAGTGTGAAACTGGTCGATGCTTTGGTGGCATGTAGGTGCCATCCCGGCAGGGGTGCACCGTGTGTGGTAGCTGCTGAGGAGTGGGGTACGCGGCGAGTGCTTGCTGACATGGGTGAGAACGTAGCTGTGGCTCTGCAGCAAGACGCCTCCTTAGTTCAGGCACAGAGCCATGGCCCGCAGCGAGAAGCATCTACCACCTGCCACGGGTTGAGTGGCTGCTAGAGGAGGTTCGTCCGTGAGTCCAGCCCAGCAGTGCCTGGGCTGTGCTGCGTGCGGTGCTGTGGAGACACCCACAGCCAGCGTGGAGAGGCAGCCACGGGAGCCTCGACCCAAAATGCCGAGGCTCTCGTGTGGAGCTCCCAGGATAGCTTCCTGCTGAGGAGGTCAGTGTGTGCTGTATGTTGTGTGTCGGTGCCTAAAGAAACGAGAAGACCCGGTGAATAAGCTTCAGAGGGCTCACTGAGACTTGTCTCTCTCAAAGTGAGCCCAGAGCTGCAGAAGCAGCTCACCGTTATTGAGGGTTACAAGCAGGCTAAGGAATGTGCAAAACTACTTTGGTGAATACAGATTACAAATCACTGTGTCTTCTACTATTTACCTAGCACTAGGTTCACACAGATGCTAACATAAAAAATGAGCAGGGAGGGGACAGCCATTAACATCCCCAGCAAGAGGTCAACAAGCAGGGCCCCAGCAGGAGAAGCTGCTATCTGCAGTTGTAAGTCTCAGCTTGCCGGGACCTATAACAGACAGCAGCCCTCCCTGGGCTCTGTTTCTTGTTTCCTGCTCCTCAGGATATCAATTGGGCTTGTCTCACATTACTGTAAGTGTGGGGTGCTTGAGGCTGGCTGCACAGACAGATGCATAGGGAGGAGATGGCAAGGCTTTTAGGGCTTTCGGTAGATAGCTGCCTAGGCGCACATGCCAGAGGTTGCCCGGCACTGGCACGTGGCTCTGAAGGAAAGGGAGTGGAAGCGAACTTCTCACTGGGAATGTCAGCTCAGCTGCTTCATGGTGGGGCCGAGGGGAGGGGCAACCTTGTCTGTGACGCTGACTTCGTGACAAGTCATCAGAAACCTCCAGAAGGAATGGAAATGAAGCCTAATGAAGGCTCTCTTCCCACCAGGCAGATTGGGGCAGGACTGTGTACTACTTCTGCATGTGATCTGCTTCACCTCATAGATGGAGACAAGATAGCAACACTAATTAGCAGTTTCCTTCAAGAGATCCGGCTGGACCTTTTGGCTTTCGGCTAGGAGGGGGCTAAGGTGCATCTTTCTTCAGTCGCCCCAAATCCGTCCACACCAGCCGCCTCCAGCCTGCCACCCAAGCTCGACCCCAACAAGATCAAAGTCGTGTACCTGAGGTGCACTGGTGGGGAAGCCGGTGCCACGTCTGCCCTGGCCCCCAAGATTGGTCCCTTGGATCTGTCTCCAAAAATAAAGCGAGGGATGACATCGCCAAGGCAACTGGTGGCTGGAAGGGCCTGTGGATGATGGTGAAACTGACCATTCAGAACAGACAGTCTCAGACTGAGGCAGTGCCTGCTGCCTCTGCCCGGAGCTGATACACCAAAGCCCCCAAGGAGCAACAAAGAGACAGGAAGAAGCAGAAAAGCATTAAACACAGCGGAAACATCACTTTTGATGAGATCATCCACATTGCCCAACAGGTGTGGCACCAGCCTTTAGCCAGAGAACCTTCCAGAACCATTGAAGAGATCCTGGGGACCATCCATTCTGTGGGCTGCAATGTGGCCAGCTGGCGCCCTCATGACATCACAGATGACCTCAACAACGTCAACCTGATGATCTGACAACCAGAAAAAAAATGTGAATATTGGCGTTGTACAGACTGCGTATGCAAATTCAAGCCCAACACGGTATCTTACGGAGGTGCCTGTTTACTGAACTAAAACTGGTGTGAAACATTTGCACCACAAAGCTGGAGTCTATTGTGAAGCAAACCGGCTCCACTCAGCAAGCTGTTGAGATGAGGGCAAAACAAGCAGCAAAGAAGTGAGTAGCTAGTAGTGGACAAGCTGCTAAGATGCTTGGAAACACTGGCGGGCATGACTGGACAGCGGGTGAGCCGGCACCGCCATCAGGGCTCGCGGGGCCAGGCTGCGAGGGGGCAGTGCTCTCCACACAGGCAACGCAAGAGGGCACTCAGAAAGGTACTGGCAATACAGGTTTCCCAAAATAATCCTTAGGGTCTGAAACTGGATTTTTTTGGAGGGGAGGGTTCTTTTTGAGACAGCATTTCAATATGCAGATCAGGCTGGCCTTGAGCTGACTTTGGAGACCAAACTGGTCTTGAACTTGCAATGATCCATCTGCCTCAGCCTCCCATGAAACTGGATTTTTATAAAGATTTTCGAAAGACCGAAATAAAGTGATGGTACCTAGAAATTTTTAAGTATGTGTAATGCACCTTACTGAATCAGGTCTACATCTGATTTCCTTTCTTTCTGTCTTTCCTTCTTTCTTTCTTTTTGTACCAGGGATCAAACTCAGGACTTTGCGCTTGCTAAGCAGGAGCTTACACTGTTGAGCTATCTCCCCTAGACCTGATTTTCCTAAACACTACTAGAAACACTTTTAGAATTAGGTAGACTTCTTGTTGTTGTTGTTGTTGTTGTTTTTTTTTTTTTTTTTTTTTTTTTTTTTTTTTTTTTTTTTTTTTTTTTTTTTTTTTTTTTTTTTTTTTTTTTTTTTTTTTTTTTTTACATATTGGACCTTAGGTTTATTTGTGCCAAGAGCACAGGAGGGCACCAGCCTCCCACAGAGGGCACCCCAGGAGTCACACCAGTCCTTCTGTTTTTACATCAGCAGATAAAGAGGCTTTTGGTGTGGAGCCTCCATGGGGCCTGAGCACCTTTGGGAGGCTGGGCTGGAGCAGCTGGAGCCTGGGCCTTAGCTGCAGCCTGGGCCTTTGGCCGGCAGGGTCTGCGACTCTTGGCAATGCGGGCTCAGATACATTTCCCAAGCTTGGAGTGGGCAATATAGGCAGGTCGAGCGAGCCTGCGGTTTACTCCCTTTGGGATGATCTTGGGCTTGACCTCCTTGGGCTTGACGAGGGCCTTGATAGCCTCAGTGCGCACTCATGGCCTTGGCATGGTTTGCTTGCATCTTCTGGAA
>PVJA010051303.1:0-12906 GCA_004027025.1 Myocastor coypus | reverse complement strand
GAGGGCACAGCTAGACTTCTGGCTCCTTTGGGAAAGTTTATGTTTCAATCCCATCTCTCAAAACCTTCCTACAGAAAAGATTAGCTGAAGATATGAAAAGAGACCACATGAGAACTCAGAAATGGGAAATAGAAAAACAGTGAAGTCTGGTGAGGTGTTCTCTGTATCTCAATGTTTGTTTTTGTTATGAGAATATTGAATTATCAGTTTGTATCTCCAGGAAAAAATGTGGCTCAGCATAGCTGAAAATGCTGATCTAACGTCTGCCAAATCTTAACTTTTGTCATATTTGAATATTCCCTGTAGAGATATCCTGTAATAATTTTGTTAACTCAATGCATTTTAGTGCTTGCTATTTATTGGCTATCTCTCTAAATATTATCTCTGAAAATACTTCTGATGAGGTAATTATATTAAAATAAAATGTAAGGGTGAGCAAGATAGCTCAGTGGGCTAAGTGCCTGCTTAGGCAAGTGCAGGGGCTGGGGTTTGATCCCCTGGTACCACATACTCACTGGCCCAGCCCCCTGGACACACTGAGCTGTCGACTGAGTCTGGGCATGGTAGTGCACGCCTGTAATGCCAGCGCTGGGGAGGTTGAAAACACAAGGATCACTATGAATTCAAGCTGTACAGTGAGACCCTACACAAAATACAAAATAAATAAAATTAAAAAAAAATAAAACATGACCATCAATTTTTGGTTTTGAAATTGTTCCGAACATGGGGCTGGGGAGATAGCTCAGTAGAATAAGCACTTGCCTGGCAAATGCAAGCAACTGAGTTCAATCCCTGGTTCCGCAAAAAGAAAAAAAAAATTGTTCCAAGTGCCACTTGACTGCCTCCTATATCTCTCTGACGCTGTCAAGATTTAATTTGGAGATGTTAAATGCTGGGCAACCCTGATCTTGGTCTTGAGCTTCTTAGACTCAGACATACAGGCTGGAAACACCAAGCAAAGTATACGCAAACAACAGAAGGCATGCATGGGCCTGGTGCACACCCAGCGCCCTATCACTCTGCGAGGTTGAAGTCTGCACACCAGAACAGGAACATGCACCCACCTGCTCCTCTCCTCCCCTCACCTTCCTTCCTATCCTTTCCTCTCCCCCCCATCTCTCAGAATCGAACTCAGGACCCTGTGCTTGGCATGCAGGAGCTGTGTCACTGAGCTATATCTCTAATCTCTATTTTTCTTTCCTTCCTTTTTGGATTCAGGATCTTGATATTAGTCCAGGCTGAATTTGAACTCACTATGCAGCCTGGGTTGGCATTGAACTCATGAATCTCCTTCCTCAGTCCCCTAAGTGTTTTGATTATAGACATGTGTCACCATGCCCAGTGGCAAGTCTTTCAACTGGCTATATTAAAGACATTTTAGACTTTGAAGGGCAAAGAGTATAATTGTAACTAGTGAACTCTGTTGTGTAAAACCAGCCATAGTCAATCAATATACAAATGTACACATCTGTGTTTCAATAAAACTTTGCTGAAATGACTGGTAGTTCTGATTTGGTTGGTGGGTGTGGTTGATCAATAACTAGTCTAGGAAATAATGCTGTGGATGTGTAAATGTGTTCACTGGGGAGAGAAGTACTTTCACTGATTTTCCTTTTTCTTTTTTTTTTTTGTGGGGCCAGGGATTGAACTCAGGACCTTGTGCTTGCCAGGCAAGTGCTTATTCTACTAAGCTATCTCTCTAGCCCCCCCCCCCAATATTCTGTTATATGATAGTTTGGGGTTTTTAGGGGAGGGTTATGCTGGGGATTGAACTCAGAACCTTGTGCTCACTGGGCAGGCACTAAAGTCACTGAGGTATTTTCACAGCCCCTTAACGCTTTTCTTCTGAGTGTCAGCGATTAGTTTTGGTATCTGGCCAGCAATTCCAGAGAAGAAACTGGATAGGTCTGTTAAGAAATGAGTCTGGAGCTAGTATTTGATGAGAATCTGCTTGAATAGTAAGTGTTATGTTGTTTTTTCACACACAGTCTCCACGACAGCTTTGTAAGGAAGGTTGCTCTGCCCTCATCCCTCAGAAGATGGACTGGCCGTGGTCTAACATGCGCTGGTGGGGAGAGGTGGGGCTGACTCCATTTCTCTCTTTTGACTTCGCTGTTTATCATGGGGAAGAATCCCAGAAAAAGCATTCTAGAATTTTCTGGAGAAACTTGCTTTGGATTTTTTTAAGGGATATCCCAGAAAGAAGCCCCTAGTATTAAGTACAAAAACCAATGGAAGCTTGGTGTAATAGTGCATGTTTATAGTTCCAATATCACTGGGAAAACTGGGGCAAGAGAACAGTCATGCATTCAAGGCCATCCTGGGCTACATAGGAAGTTTAAGGCCAGTCTGAACAGCACAGCGAGACAATGTTTCAAAAACAAAACAAAACAAAAAGAACAAGATCAAAAAATCCAGTAAGATGCCTTCCTTCTGTGGGTGCCTGAGAGACATCAGACCGCTAGATGGCATCAGTTAAGCACTGAAAAAAAGTGTTCTCCATCATTTTTTGTGGGCAAAGGACGCATGTGGTAAGTTTACTTTGACTTGTAAATGAAATTTTGATCCAATGAAACATGTTTTTGGAGCTGGGGAGATGGCTCCGAGGCACAAGTGCCTGCTGGGCAAGTGCAAGGTCGTGAGTTTGAACCCCAGTCCCACCAAAAAAAAAAAAAAAAAAAAAAAAAGAAACATGTTTTTCCTCAAAACTGGGTTGACTTTAAGCTTTCCAGTGGTGAGATAGTGGGTGGGGGTGGGGATGGAGACGGACAGGAAAGCCCACCATATAGGGATGGTACAGCATACACTTGTTACCCTGTCATCATCCTGCCCTTCATAGCTTTTTTTTTTTTTTTTTGGTGGGACCAGGGTTCAAACTCATGACCTTGCACTTACCAGGCAGGCACTTGTGCCACGGAGCTATCTCCCCAGCCCCCCTCCAGTCTTTCAAACAACCTGAGAACATCAGCATAGAAGGATTACATTATTGTGGAGATGAAAAAGCATTCCTCTTAGTTTTCTGTGCAAGTGGCCATCCAACTTATCCAGGTCCCCCAATAAAAGAAATTTACCACCAGGCATGGTAGTGTACAGCAGTAATCCTAGCATATGGGAAGCTGAGGCATAAGAATCATGAGTTCTAGCACAGACTACCAACTTATGGAGACTTTGTCACAAAAAAAGTAAAAAGGGACAGGAAATAGCTCAGTACAAAGGCCTTAGGTTCATTTACCAATACAACAACAACAAAAAAAAAAAAAACAAAAGCCGGGTGTGGTGGTGCATGCCTGTAATTCTAGCACTTGGGAGGCTGAGGCAGGAGGATCAGTGTGAGTTCCAGATCAGCCTGGGCCACAAAAGTGAGCTCAAGGCCAGTCTGAACTGCACAGTGAGACCCTGTCTCAAAAAGACAAAAAAAAAAAAAAAAAAAAAAAAAAAAAAAAAAAAAAAAAAAAAAAAAAAAAAAAAAAAAAAAAAAAAAAAAGAAACAATATATATAATTTAATCATGGAAAGAAGCCAGTTATTGTGTCATCTTTGTTGTACATTGTGGATTAAAAACAAGTTGCAGGTTTTATCCTATGATACTATGATTTGTTATCATAACTACATTATATATTAGTTAAATATAACATAACATAAATTAAACATATTAATATGAGTAGACTTATGTACTATATTGCATTATAAGTATTATATATATTGATTTATGGAGAGCCACTAAACTCTTTGGATTTCAATGTCTTCTGTTTATATGCTAATAAAATGAATGATAGCTTCCATCTCCTGATAGCCTTACAAAGGGAATTGGTTGTGAGGGGAACAAACCATATATTTGTAGGCTACAATTTTGAGTTGTACCATCTGACCTCCCAGAAGGCTAAAGTTGATTTGGTCACCAATTGCCAATGATGTAGCCAGTCAGTCCTCCATAAGAGGGTGCAGAGCTTCCAGGTTGGCAAACAAGTGGAGGTTGCTGGAGGGTGGTTGTAGAGAGGGCAGGGAAGCTCCAGACTCTTCCCACATATGTAATGAGTGAAAACATACCTTGTACATATTTTCATCCGACTGCTCATATGTATTCTTTGTAACATCCTTTATAATGTTACCCATCTTGATGAGTAAAACAAGAAAAGCATCTCCCTGGTTTTGAGGGTTGTCTTAGCAAATAACTGAAGGGGATTATGGGAATCCCAATTTATAGTCAATGAGTCAGAAGTATAGGTGATAGCTTACTACTTGCGGATGGTGTCTGAAGTGAGGTGGGTAATCTTGAGCCCTTAACCTGTGGAGTGTGATTGTCAATGCAAGCAGATAGGATTAGTATTAAATTGAAGTCTGGTAGACAGTTGAGTAGTGTGTGGGGAACACCCTCAAACATGTGGTGTTGGAAGAAAGCAGTGACTGCTCCTGCATTCATGGGAGGAGATACTACAAGGGAATGAGTGCCAGTAGGTGGTATTGGAGGGGCAACTCAGAGTCTGTCTGCCACAGAAGCTCTGCAGTAGGCATTTCTCATGTCATCATACAGTGGGGAACAGGAAGATTAGTCAAAGTCAAAGGTACTTACTAGGTAGAATGTTCTAGAGAAGGGCTGCCGCAAAGGCCCATCAAGTTGGCAGTTCTGTCTTGTTATGCTGAGAGGAGAGGCAGGTGTGGCCTGCAGCAGAGCAAGCTCAGCAGAGGATTCACTCCAGAAATCTTCTGGAGTTTGGATCACCACATGGATGGAGAACTAAATATAAGAGGGAATGACCAGGAAGAGATTTCATCTCATATGGTGGACTTAGCTTTCCCAGTGATCTGAAAAGAATGAATGAGCTGTCTGCCAAAGTATTTAGTTCCTTAATTCCATGGATTTGACCAGCATCCATAGCAGGGTAAAGCCTGCTCAGGACCCTGGAGAGGATTCTATTTCTTGATGGGGAACCTGTTAGTCAGGGTTTAAGATCCCAAAACTAGAGCCTATATTCTTAGAAAAGCTCAGGTGGACACTGCAGAATAAGCAGCCAGGTGGTGTAAGTATCCTGGAGCCAGGTGATCCTTCACTGTGATTGCCTCAACTAAGAACCACCTAGCAGATTAACAAAGGTCTGGAGTGTGTCTGTGGATGACTGACACAGCCCAAAAATTAAAGAAGGAACCCCTGGCCCGGATGTGGGTGACATCAACCAGTTGCCTGTGGCCCAGATGTTATAAAAAGGAAAAGAAAGTCTTCCATTTTTTTCAGGAGAAATTGTCTTGACCATTGCCCTCTGACATTGGTCCACGGTTCTTTTGGCTGTTATGTACAGACTCTTCAGTCTTCCACTGTAGACTTGCGTGAGTGACCTACAGTGAGCTTCCAGGCCTTTGACCTCAGATTGCTGCTGGATCCTCCCGCTCTCTAGGGTGTGGGTGGCCATTTTGGATTCTTCCATCTCACACTGGCACTGAGACTCTTCCACTTCTGTTCTTATAAACCTACCACATAAATCCCTTGTGTAATAGTATTTGTATTTTGTATCGAATCTGTTCCTCTAGATGATCCTAAGAAGACAGTTGAAATTCATTCTGCATGGGAATCTATTGAGATTTGAAGCCCTCCTCCAAGAGATGACCCCAGAAAGCCTTCCATTCCCACACTGAGGAGAGGTCAAAATGGCAGCTCCCATGGGAGGATGCCCTCTGAAGACTCCCAAGAAACTTCCTATAGCGTTGTATCATCTAGTCTGTGTAGATAAGGAGACGAGCTAACCTGAGGAGAGAAAGAGGTCACTGTGCAGTATCTTTTGCTAGGCCACAGTAAGCTTTTTTTCTGCTCAGATCAGGTGGACTTGTAACAGCTCCCAGACAGGGTGAATCAGAGCTGGTCACCAGAGGGTGGAGCCTTGTCCATCCGGAGGTCCAGACCAAAGAGCTGAGTAAACACCTTGCTCCACTATTTTTTTTTTTTTTTTGCCCCACTATTTACGGCCCATAAAATAAATTCTTTGCTTTGCTGATAATTATTTTGTCTGTATTGAAATTGGACCAAACTTTATCACTTCTTGAATGATATCCGTAACTTTGCCTAGAAGATAAAGCTGTATTTATTTAATGAATAGAATTACTATCACATCTTCTATGAGTTTCTGATGTAAAATCAGACAGATGTAAGTAAAAGCTTTTGTAGTGTCATCTCCACCTCACTGAAAGGTTTGCAGAGAGATTCTAATGGGGATAAGGTCCTATAAGTGAAAGATAACTTCTTGAATCTTGATTTAGATGATGCATTCTTAATGCTTTGTCTGTTCATTATGTCTCAGACAGGTATATACTTTGAGGAAAATGGAAAGAGCACATGTGGGTGTGTGTATGTATACATGTATTATGTGAGTATTGACACACATTCTCAATACATAGGTTTTGAGAATGGCCCCCTTCCCTTCCTGCACTATTCCATGTGCTTGGTGTGTAAACCTTTCCCTTGTGCCTCTCCTGCCTATTGGCTCCCTGTCTGGAAACCTCTGTTCATGTCTCTAACATAATGAGCAGGATCAGGAAACCCAGTTCTGTGACAGGTGCTGGCTCCAACATACTAGTTATTAGCACTGGTCACTGCCTCTGTCTCTTTGGATCAGCCTTCCTGGTGTGAGGTAGGAAATACTTGGTGACTCAAACTGAACAGAGTGATATTTGTCAGAAGCACTCATCTTATAGGGATTAAATGACACACAGAATTTTGAGGACTCCCTTATCATCCTGTGTTCACTGGTGCCCATGCGACACCTCCTGAGATACTCCAGCCCTCAGTGATGGCTCTTCTTTGATTTGTCACTACTCTGCCTTTCCACTTATTTATGTGTTGTGCTTTATCTACTCTTCCTGTGCATAACTCTCTGTGTGTCTGGATCCTTTCCATGCTTGGATGATACCTTAATCTTTTTTTTTTTTTTTTTAAGGAAGGAAAGGTTTATTTAGCTCACAGTTACTGGAGGTTTCAGTCCATATTCAACTGGCTCCAAAGAAGACTGGCCCATGGCAGAGGGCAACCTTCCATAGCGGCGGCAGAGAGCAGCAGTTCATGGCAGTGGAATAGCAACAAAATGGTGACAGGCAATCGACCAACCAGGGCAGCAGAGAGCAACAGCAACAGCTGAGTCTGTCTCTCTGTCACTCTTTATATTCCAATCAGGCTCTCTGCCTTAGGATATCTGCCCTAGACCACACCCACAGTCCCAGCCATACTCAGACCAATAATCCCATCAGTATTAAAACACAAAATCCCAGGGATCATGGATCAAGTCTCAAGCTCTAGATCAATACTAAATCACATAATCCCAGTGACTCATGAGTCAAGTCTCAATCTACAGAAGTCCCTGCCCAATGAATTCATGAAGTTTTGGGGGGACAACTAGACCTAAACCATAACATTCTGCCCCTTGACCCCCAAAGTCTCATACATATCCCTTTGTACAAAAGACATTTAGTCTGTCTGGAAGAGTTGCCAAAGTCCCAACAGTTTGAGCATTGCTGAAAACTCCAAATCCGAAGTCTCCTCCAAGATCCAAGGCAAACTCTCAACTGTGAGCCCCTATACAATAGAAAAGTTAAACATATCCAACATTCAAAGGCATAACATAAACATTAGCATTCCAAAATTTGCATACAATAGGGGAAATACAAAACACTGGACCAACACATGTCCAAAACCCAGCAGGGTAAACATTAAATCCCATAGTTCCAACTGGAACATCTGAAACAGTCTGCACTAAGTTGTGGGCTCCAAAGGCCTTACATGGCTCTGCACCTAAGGCACTCTTGGTGGTAGTTTCTACAGCTTCTCTCTTAGACTGGCTTTGCTTCCTTTTTACATGATCCACATTCCTGGCTTTTCCAATCTCCCTGGATTTCCACTGAACAGGCTTCTCACACACAGCTTTACACACTGCCCTCTCAGAGGCACACTGCCTGGCCTCCCAGGCCTTCTTCTGAAATCTAGGTGGAAGTCTTCTTAACCTCAGAATTTCCACAATCTGCATACACCTGTGTGGATAATGCCAAGGGTTGCTGCCAGCTGGAGCAGTAGCCGAGCTTCCTTCTCTCTTGGCTGAAGGGATCAAGGGCCTAGATCGCTGAGCACTTTGACCCTGATTCCAAAAAACATATTCTCCATGTGGGCACCATTTTGGAACCTGGTTTGGTCGCTGCCACCATTCTGGTAAGTTTGGTCTCTGCGGCTTTCTTCTCAAGACAAAGCCTCTCTCCCTTGCAATTCTGAGGCTGCAAAGGGTGGAGAGCTACCTCCTCTCGTGATGCCCTCAGGCTATCCTTTTGATTCTCTGGTTCCTTCCCAGCAATGAAGATCCTTTTAGATCCATCTTTGCAGTCCACAGCTTTCCTGGGGCTTCCTTTCTGGCCAAACTCACATTTTAAATCATCTTTCTTGGCTCTTTGCTCTTGATTTTCAACATAAATCTGGCTAAAAGCAACCAATAACAACCACACTACTGCTCCAACAGTTTGCTGCTTTGAAATGTCTCTTGAAAGATTAATCAGTTCACCATGCTTTATCTTAGTCTTAGGCAAAGTCTGGGCATGAGCAAAATTCGAGAGACTTTCAGCCAATCCATAGCACAAATTATCTGGAGTCCAATGACCAATGCTGCCCTTTTTCCCAGCGGAAACCTCCTCAACCTGAGCTTTACAGGCAGGCCTTCTGTCAGTCTTCTAGTCTGAGTTCTGACCAGAATCTCCAGTACAGAACAGCCAAAGCTTTTCCAGTTCTTCACAAGTAGATGACCTCTCCAAACCTTTCCAGTCTCTTCTCTTAAGCCATTCTTCATACCCAGGCTTCAAGCCAGTCTTCTGGTCTGAGTTCTGACCAGAATCTCCCAAACAGAATAGCTGAAGCTGTTCCAGTGCTTTGCTTGTAGCCAACATCTGTGAACCTTTCCTATCTCTTCCTGTAAGCCATTCCCAAAAGCTTGTAATTCACATTGTCAGGTAGCCACAGCAATGACCCCACTTCTCTGGTACCACATTCTGTCTTAGTTACTTTTTACTCATTGCTGGGACAAATACGTGACTTTCAAGATGAAGGAAGGAAAGGTTTATTTAGCTCACAGTTACTGGAGGTTTCAGTTCATATTCAGCTGACTCCAAAACAGACTTGCCAATGGCAGAGGGCAACCTTCCGTGGCGGCAGCAGAGAGCAGCAGTTCATGGTGGTGGAGCAGCAACCTGATGCCTTAATCATAACTGGATTCTGGATGTCTTTGTGGGTTTGCTACTTCATGGAAACTGCGCACTTCGAAGGACAATTTTTTGAAGGGACCACCCAATGCACAGAGCATAGGTTTGAGACCATTTCACACATTCTTTCAGGTGGCATGAAGAATGAATAACAGCCAGAATGAATAATTCAATGTGTCATGACTTGGGCAGGGAGAGAAAAACAGGCTATCTATAAATGTCACTTTCAGTCATCTTGACCTGAATCACTTCATTTTATTCAGTTGAACAATGACAATTGGGAAAAGTGGTGAAACTTATTGTTGAAGTCTTTGAGACAAAATAGCTGGCTGGCTATTCTTTGGCTGAGCAGAATTCATCAGCCTAGGAAGCCCAGGCCAGTGGTTACTGAGCTGAGGTAAATAGGATCACAGCCAGGGAAGCAGCCACATTGCAACATCTTTTTTTGGTACCTTATTGGTGCAAATTTATTCACAAAAACGATGTGGAAGAGAAAGGACTTGAAGGGGGAGGGGAAGAAGAGAAAAGATGGTGACTAGTGGTAATAACTAGTATGTTGGAGCCAGGTTGATCTTCAGGGACTGAAGGTCTGGGAGAACCATGGGAACTCACCACAGGGTCTCTCTCCCAGCTCTGTCCTCCAGGTGCATAGGCAGGTAAGGCGGTCAGTGCCCAGTCCACATGTGAGTGACTCAGACCCTGTTCACTGCCCAGTCTTGGCTCAGAGATTTCTTGGAGCCCTGGCATTGTGTTGGTCAGGGAAACAGCACCAACAGAGTTATGCATGTAAGTTCTCCCACTCTCATTTCTTGGGAATCCTTTTAATATATATATTAGGACTCTATAAGCTTTTTGCTTTAAAAGTATAACAAGAAATAAGCACCATTACTTTATATAGGTATCTACACCTTGTTCTTTTCCTACTTAGCAAGAAACTTAGGAGTTTTTCCTCTATTAGCTCACATTGGCCTAACAGTTTCTTTCTTTCTTTTTTTTCCCTTCCTCCCTTTCTCCTTCCTCTTCCTTTGTCTGTGTTTCCTTTGTTCTTTGTGTACTTGGAACTGAACCCAAAACCGCACACTGAACTACATACGTAGCCTTTTTTATTTTTGTGTTTTGAGACAGAGCCTTGCTAAATTGCTGGGCTTGGACCTGAAAGCCTCCTATTTCAGCCTTCTTCATGGCTGGGGTTATAGGCCTGCTCCACTGTGCCTGCCTTCTACCAGATTCTAGGTCATGGCTATGCAATATTTCATGGCACTTTTCAGTAGTCTCCCAGGAATGTCCAGGTAGGTGTCTCAGGTCAGATGCTACTGCAAACATTGCTCCAAGAAATGTGTTTACATAGTTGTCGTCAAACTATCTTTTCTCTCGTTTACACACCTGGCTTCATGAATATATCCTTCAGATAAACTTGAATAATCATTTTTTTTCACATACTTCCATCCTTCCAGATCACTGCTGCCCTCACTCGACCTTTCTGAGCTGACCTGATGCCTATCCTACAGGCGTAATCTCTCCCTTCAGGAGGAGGTAAATCCCCTCTGGTTTCCAGAGGCTGGACTGAATTAGACAGTGTCTGCTGTGTGTCTTTATCCCACCCCACATGAGAGTCTTGAAATCCAGCTACACTCGCCCTTTGTGGAAGAGAGCCTATATATGTTTCTAAGCTTATTTCAGGGGCAGCAGCATTCAGATTCAAATTTCTCCTGGCAATTGGCTGCAGTCAGAGTGACCAAGGAGAATAAATTGTAGCCAGGCAGGTCTCACAATACTCTTTCCTGGAGGAGGGTTTTGTTGGCTATAAATCCTGTCATCAGGCAGGCAGACATCCTTACTGCTTCATGGCAGAAAGGCTGGGATGGATTGTGAAGAATAAATTCTGGTGCCTGAGTACCTGGACAGTGCGCCAAAAGACAGGGCAGCTGGCGCTAGAGGAGGTTACAGAGAGTGTGCTACCCAACTTTGCTTTGAACAGATCAGGACTTGGAGCAAAATGAACATGTGTAGTCACATGTATTCTGGATGTTCTGTGCTTTGAGTGAGGTGAGTGGGGCAGGGCGTTCTGTGTTAAGGGTCAAATAAGATGATGCTTGGGAAAGGTTTTCTTTTAAAATGCCACACGAACACCAGGCAACGTGATTTTTTCTTCTTCTGCATTGTTCAGCTCCAAACATTCCTCTGCTAACCCATCTTTGGTTGGGTTGCCTTTAAGAGCTTGCATCTGGAACTAGTCAGTTAAGTGGTTTGGTTGATGCCCCTTTTCATGAGAGGAAACTGGCTTTCCCAGCTCACTGATGTGCTTCAATTTGTGGGAGCTGCTGAAGAGCTGCCCTCTGCTTGTGGTGGGTGATCAGGTTGGACCCCCACACTGCATGTTGTGGTCTGTACCCTTGCCCACCTGGACCTGCAGCCCACTGGGGCATAAATCCAAAAGAACTGTGCCCTGTGGTGCGAGATGGAAAGGGCCTGCTTCACCTCTGTGTAAAAGAACCTATGTTCCCCACTAATGTTTTCCTTTTTGGTGCTGTGGATTGACTCCAGGTCCTTGCATTGCTGAATGACACCCACAGCCACTTCCCACTAATTTTTTAAGCACCTGTGACTGAACCCAAGGCCTTCACAGTTATTATTTATTTATTTTTAGTACTGGGCATTGAATCAAGTGTTTTCACAGTAAGCTGTCTCTCAGCCCTTTTTAACTTTTGAAACAGGATCTCACTAAATTTCTAAATTGATCAGGCTAGGGTCAAACTCATAATCTTTTTGCCTCAGCCTTCAGAGTGCTGGAATTACAAATATGTGACACCACACTGGCTTATTTTTAGTTTTTGAACCAGGGTGTTGCTAAGCCACCAAGTTGCTGAGGACTCTTGAGCAGGTGGCTCCCTCTCTCCCTTTTTCCCTCCTTCCCAGCTACTCCCAAATGAGCTGCACTGTGCTCTGCTAGGAGGGCCTCCTGGGGCCCACTAGGTACAATCAACATTCTGCTGAATCTTCTTGACATGAAGTGTGCAACTTACCCTGTTTTCCTAAGTGGACCCTTAGGTAGTCCTTCCTTCCAGACTTTTTGCTGTTAGTGCCAGTAGGGCAGAAATGAAAAGCTACTGCCTTGCTTTCTCTCTTATATCCAAGTGTGAGGATATTCCTGAGGGGCCTGTCTCCAAGTAGAACTGAAGATTTGTAGGGAATGGAATTTTATTTCTCAGTTGAATACACAGTGTTTTTCAATTCTTGTTAGTGTGGTGTGATGCTTTGAAAGTATTTACACAGTATTTACTATTTCAAAACTTTTTCATGTATAGTTCAGTGGCATAGAGTATACCATTGTGTAATCATCATCTCCATCCATGTCCAGAACTTTCTCACTTTCCCAGCTGGGACACTCTGTCCATTAAAGAGTTAAGGCCCCTGTAACATCACCCCAACACCAGACCTTGTTTTTAAGTAAAGTAGGTCAATATCACCCCGTTCATTTTATAAACACTTGTTGAGTATTTGTTATATATTGAATACATAAATGGAAAAACTTAGCCGGGCGTGGTGGCTCACGCCTGTAATCCCAGCACTTGGGAGGCTGAGGCAGGAGGATTGTTGTGAGTTCGAGACCAGCCTGGGCTACAAAAGTGAGCTCAAAGCCAGCCTGAACTGCACAGTGAGACCCTGTCTCAAAAAAAAAAAAAAAAAAAAA
>PVJA010051302.1:0-12903 GCA_004027025.1 Myocastor coypus | reverse complement strand
TTGGGCAGCTGCAGGGACCGCGGTTCCATCCCTGGCACCACATGCTGCACCAGCCCTGCCCTCAAGGTAGGCTGAGCCAGCCATAAAAATAAATAAACAAACAAAGTTCTGAAACATGAAAAAACAAAAAAACAAAACAAAACAAAAAAATAGTTCTTAAAAAAAAAAAAAAGAAAGAAAGAAAAAGAAAGACAAGAGTTTCTGCAATTTCATCATTAAGTACTCTGAGCCAGGAGGATCTCTGTGAGTTCAAGGCAAAGTTAAACTAAATAGTAAGATCCGCTCTAAATAAATACATCAATAAATAATTATCTGTGCAATGATTAGAAAACCTTTAAAATAAGCCACTAAATCTTAACATTACAGTTCCCTCACACAATATATAATGGCTTGTTTTTAACTTCATTGCCATAAAAGGTTAAAAAAATATAAGAAAATTATATATAGTCCAGATAAGAATGCAAAACTTTACTGAAAGTTTAGTTCATAACATAAATATGTATGCATAAAATCTCCAATAAGTTTAAAAATTCTAGAATTCTAACATACATGTTTTAATCAATTACTACAGATATGTTATCATAATTGGAAGATATTTGTGCCTAAAAATATTTTGAAACAATATAATTACATTACAGTTACAACCCTGAGATAATTTATTCAGTCTCACTAAATTCCCCAATCATGATATACAACTTATTTTTTAATATATCAGAGATGCATGAATGTTTAATCCAGCCCTGTATCTTATTTTCATGGTGATTAAAATCACTGTACTGCTTCATATTGTGCTTTTTCCTTTTATTTCCTCACCATTTTGTGAATTACTCTAGGTTTTTTTCTGTAAAATATAGCACAGCAATGACTGTATGAGTGAAATTCATTGTATGTCATACATTTATATAACTAGAAGAAAATGTGTGTGTTTATTTTCAAATTTGATGAACATGATCTTATTTATCATGGAAACTTCACTATTTACAGACAAGACAAAGAGAATTAATTGGGTTTGGAAAGAGAGAGATGTTATTAAAGAGGCTTTATTAGTAGAATTTGTAATTCAGAGATTACTTCTGGAAATTTTTTCCAATAATATCTTCTTGGCAATGAGTAGAAGCCTTATTTTTTTAATTGTCATTTATGTGAGAATATAAAGGGGATGGGAAGTTCACTCAGTAGAATAAGCGCCAGCCTGGCAAGTGCAAGGGACTGAGTTCAATCCCTGGCTATAAATAAATAAATAAATAAATAAATAAATAAATAAATAAATAAATAAATAAATAAAGTATATAGGCCAATGATAGATGAGAAAATATTTGAGGACATCAATTTAACACTTCATGGCTTCACTGTACATCCACAGTGCCACCAACTATGTTGCCTCATTCCAAATAGGACTCAAATCAATATTCTTATTACTTATGACTGCTGTACAAAAGTGGTTCAATTCAGAAAATATTAAAAAAGTATATGCTCAGTCTTGCATATATAAATTTAAAATGAATCCTTTGCTTCTGTGTCTACCCTAGTTAAGAGGGCAACCTGCTGTCAGGCCTCTAAGTATATGGCGAGGAATAGTGTGGGTGGGTAAACCAAAGCAAGCATTTTTAGGGTAAGAAGTCTTTCTCTAGCAGCTGAGGTCTGTGGCATGATGTAAAAAATAATGAGGCATTAGATATTTGAAACAGAAGTCAGAGTTTCTCAAGCAATGATAATAGTACAAATAAAACATATTACAAAATATTAATGTGATTGGATCCATAGTTAAGAAAATATGTTTGACTGCTTTTTGAGGAATTTTGTGGTAAAAGTTAGATAAAAGTTTTTCAAATACAAAGTTTTCACAAAACTGCACAAAAATGTGCTTATATTGAAGTAATATTAGAGAGAACAGTCAGACTCAGGTACTTGTAACAAGGTAGCCTTAGCAGGACTTGATGCTTCTATGTGTTAGAGAACACGAGAAGGATTGCTCATCATGCAGTTTTCTGCTTCAGCAATGTTAGAGATATTAGCAATATTCTATAGACCAGTAGAAATCAGCAGTACAATAATCCCAGGTATCCTGCATATACACATTTATATTACCTTTCCCTTTCCTCTTTATTTCTCCTTTATTGGCAGTATTCTAAAAGATAATAACCATAAGAAGAAATGTTTGTAGGAAAAATTAACTTACCACGAGTATAATAAATATAAAAAGTTTCTGATATATGAGAATGCAGATAACTTACAGTAAATTATTTATACATATTAAAGTGGAAGGAAGAACTCAGATGAACATGTTTCCCAGGAAGTACCATCAGTCTCAAGATAGCTAAAAACTAATTTTACACACTGGTAAGAAAATTCTAAAAATAAAATTATAGAGGTAGAAAAAACAGTTTACCTCCTCAAAAAATATTAATCAGCATTGCTAGCAATACTTTTGTTTATGTAGAATCTTAAGAAAATAAGTGAAAACAAGTCTTTTCCATGAAACTTTGTTTGCTATGGCAATCATTCCATTCAGAGTTTGTAGCAGGCAGCGTTATATATTACTTAGTAGCCCAGCATATTAATATGACTTCCCTTTTTATATCTCCTAGTTAAACTTTTCTGCTGAATGGTTAAGACCAAGATAAATCAAGACCTATATAACAAAAAATGTAACTTTTGTGTCTGACAAGGTCAGTCAAATCCCCTCAGGATTTACCTGAAACCATGCACAGTGGTTTGTAGATCTTTTGCCAGTGTCAGCCATCTGGATGAATCACGGCCTTGGCTTGACCAACTTGCTCTCTGTCAAAGCCTAAGAGAATGTATTCTCTCTAGGTGACTCTCCATAAGCACGCTATACATCATCGATCACTTTCCACTGTGGCCACTTAGTCTCCTTGAACAGGAAATTTGGTACACCAGTGAGTTATAGTATGTTATAGTATAGATTCTCTTCTGTCCTGATTCCTCACTGATTGTGAAGGGCTAGGGCCAAAATATTGGCTATCCTTATAACACTTCACTTCTTTTTCTCTAATATTTTGGTTTGCAAACTTAGTTGTTGAGCCTCCAGGAGAGAAGCTTATTGATATTGTTCCCTATAACATAGGCCCCTGAACTTCACATCATCATATGAATAACAAGTGCCTTAAAGATAACATAAAACTGCTATTTTCCATCAAATGTTAATAATCTAAAATTAGATGTCTGTAGATTTTTTTTTTAAATACGCATTTTTACACAGAAATTTAGAAATTTAACCATTTAAAAAATCATAGCGGTACACTTCTATGGCATATTTTCCTTGTCTCTTATTCTCTTTCAGCCTCCAATATTGTTAGTTATACTCATAAGCCACTGATGTTATGGACTATTGGACTATCTGTACAACTGTTTTCTTTTTGCTCAATGAGAAGAAAGATTTGTACTAACATGGTTTAGACAAAATATCATTTCTACAACTTGTACTCTGAACAACTACTATGAAGACTCTGTACATTGCACAACAATGTGCGATATATTAATTGTTATAACTGTCCTACTAACCTGTTTTGAAACTGTCTCACTGCTGTTTGTTTACATTAAAATTAAAAAAAGAAAAAATAAATATTACTTAGTTACAAATGTTTATTTCACTACTAGTTCTATATTAAACGGTTTATGTTTGAATAACTAAGTAGCTATCTTAGTGAGAAAATGCAATCTATATAAGCCCCCAAAATACTCAATATGATCTATAAAAAACTTCAAAATTGTATGTACACATGTAATAAGATAAATTATTTAAAATTTTATTTAGAACAAGCACTCCCTTTTTTTTCCTCTTAAATCTTTGAGAACTATAAATTGTTATTGTACAAGAGAGAAGAAAGTACACACAATTTTCCCTACATTGTTTCGCCATACTTCTTAAAATCTGACAGCACAGAACGGCTGCCCTTGTAACTCCTTTTTGGAATTAACGTTTCCCTAAGACAAGGACGTTCACTTACATCTTCACTCTAAATTTTAAATAGCAACCTTCTCCATCAAACTTGCCTTTAACTTACAATGTTGTCTCCATTTCTAATCATTCTTTATTTTTATCCTATTTTGATCCTCTAATTACTTTTCTTTATTTTAACAAACATCTTAAAATAACATGTTTATTCAATGATTCATATTGTATGACCTTGAAATTATGGTAATGTTTACATGAGCTTGCCTTTCCACTGGATAGAATTCATTCATTTTTTTTTTCACACTTTATAAAGTCACTCATGGTAGAGAACTTCTAGAACTTCTTCCGAAACTGGTAAGAAAGACTGGATAAGTGGATTCAAAGAGAGAAGTATCCAGAAGGGAGATAATGGCAAGGTATCGTTTACTGTAATTGTTATTAAATTTAAACAAATACCATATATTAGACTTTGTTTTCCCTTATATATTTTATAGTGTATTGTCTTTAATCAATAAAGTATCAATTATTGGGGTACATGGAACAGAAATGAAACTGCCTTTGGGCAGTAAGGATGCCTCAGGTGAAGAACAGTTCAGGATACATCCTATCATACTCTGGGCTCATTCTCCAATGTTGAAAAGAGAACAGAATTTAATACTAGCAATAAGGAAGAATGAAATGTAAAATGTCCTTTTTTAAAAAATTGTCAATGGTCAGGGTCTCTCTACTAGACTGGACTCATAGTGATTCACCTATTTACAACCTCCCTAGAGCTGGGATTACAGGCATGCACCAACATGCCCAGTCAGTTGCTGTCTCAGTGTGTCCTCAGGGTGGGGCCAACATGGTAGGCCTGGGGATTGAACCCCTGGCCTCTGTTCCTGCTTGCAGATACTTAAATCCACTAAACTATTTGGTCATCCCTAGAGAATTTATATTTTATTAGTCATTTTTTTTTTTTTAAAGACAGGCTATCAATATGTGTCCAGACTGTCCTTATCCTCACTATGTACGTTGACTGTCCTCAAACTCAGGGTAATCCTCCTTCCTTAGCCTTACAAGTGGTGGGATTACAGGAATGCACAATTTGTCCAGCTCAGTGTTCATTTTTGAAGAAATTTTATTTCCCTCTCTGAATAAATATGTTTCTCTCTCTGAAATAAATATATTTTTAAAATAATGTTTCCAAAAGTCCTGTCTCTTCAAAATTTCTTCTGAGATAAACCTTGCTGCTAAAGTCACAATTTCAGGATCAGTCAGGTTTACAGTGTCCCAGTAAGCACAGCTTTGATAGCTAGTCACTAGACCTGCTGCTTATATACTGGATGCCGTCAACACTTCTGGTGAACAAATCCTGAGGCGTCCTTACTGCCCAATAATGTAGTCCAGAGATCCTAGTCAGTATCTTGCTGAGTAGAGAAAGACAGTTGGGTAGGTAGACATGTGAGCCAATAAGGCTGACGCAGCAGATCACAGCATTGAGGTCATTCAAGATGCTGTCTCAAAAATAACAAAGGTGGGGCCTGGTAGGATGGCTCAGTAGTCTAAAGCGCCTGCTTAGGAAAGCTTAGATGGCTGCAGGGACTGCGGTTCAATCCCCAGCAGCACATGCTGTGCCAGCCCTGCCCTCAGGGCAGGCTGAGCCGGTCATAAAAATAAATAAAAACAAACAAACAAAAGTTCTGAAACAAGAAAAAAAAATTAACAACGGTGAAGAGTAGCTCAGGGTGCATCTTGTCATACTCTGGGCTCGTTCTGCAATATTGAAAAGAGAACAGAATTTAATACTAGCAATAAGGAAGAATAAAGTATAAAATATCAGTGCCCTTTTTTGAAAAATTGTCAATGGTCAGGATCATATTCTGTTGTTATGTTATTATGTTCTAGAGTTAAAATGCTGAAAGGCGAAGATCAAGTACTATTCATCAACACAATACACTTCACTCTGAAGTAAATACTTTTTCTAAGTTTTTAGAAGTGATTCAATGGGCCTGGCAGGATGGCTCAGTGGTCTAAAGCTCCTGCTTGGAAAAGCTTGGGCAGCTTCAGGGACGTCGGTTCAATCCCCGGTACCACATGCTGCGCCAACCCTGCCCTCAGGGCGGGCTGAGGCGGCCATAAAAATGAGTGAATAAACAAATAAAGATTCTGAAACAAGAAAAAAAAAAAAAAAACCAAAGGTTCTGAAACAAGAAAAAAAAAAAAAATGATTCAAATTTCAGCTCCAGAAGAGGAAGAGTGGGAATGTCTCAGCTACTCTTCTCTTATTGTTGGGACAAATACCTGACACCTTTAGTGAATTCACCTAAAGTGAATAAAGGAAAGGATTATTTAGTTTATAGTTACTGGAGGGTTCAGTCAATACTCTGCTGGCTCCAAGGGAGAGTGGCACATGGCAGAGAGCAGCAGTTCATGATGGTGGAACAGCAATGAAGGCAATAGAGAAAGTGTCTGTCTCTCTTACTTTGCCTTCAGGCTCTCTGCCGCATGTTGCGGGTAGCTCTCATACCTATGACCTCAGTAGTAGTAAAACCAGTTGATCACCTATAATCCCAGAGGATCATGAGTTCATCTCAAACTCTAGAAGTCCCCTCCCCATGACTACAGGAGGCTTTAGGGGGCATGTAGACACAAACCATAACAGAGACCTTAGAGAGAATGGTAAAATAATAATACCAAAGTTGAGAAAGAGGTGAACAATACCAGATTTGCTATAGTATTGCATGCATGATAATAATGAGAAAACAGAAACACATTGCAGCCGGGCATGGTAGCGCACGCCTGTAATCCCAGCACTTGGGAGGCTGAGGCAGGAAGATCAGTGTGAGTTGGAGACCAGCCTGGGCTACAAAAGTGAGCTCAAGGCCAGCCTGAACTGTATAGCGAGACCCTGTCTCAAAAAAAAGACAAAAAAAAAAAAAAAAGAAGAAGAAGAAGAAAAAACACATTGTACTTTTTGACTAGTGCTAAGTGGAGCAAAGATAAAGTTTTAATATTTATTTATATATTTATTTTTATTTATTGTATACTACGGAGTCTCTGTGTGCAGCCTGGGTATGTAGTTATACTCCAATTTTCAGCCTTTCCAGTGCTGCGATTACAGGCACGTACCAGACTGCCCAGTCTCAATCACTGGCTCAGCAACCCCAGGGACAGGTCCAGCATGGTTTGTGGTGCTGGGGATCACTTAGATAACATTTCTTGTGATAACACATGAATTCTCACATAACAATGTTTCTACACTTGTGTGTTAAAATTATGTATTAAGTGCTTCTCACTGGACAGAATGATTGTATATGTATATCATTAATTTTGATCTTTAAAGTAATCCTGTACAGGAAAGATTATAGAGATCCCCCTAAGTCTTCCTATTTAAAAAAAAATTGTTACTCAGCTATAAAGAATGATAAACTGGAAGACTTCATATATACATGCATATATATTGAATATATACTCATTAGTGAAATAAACCAGACCTACATGTGTAAATATTATATAATCATTTCCGCACTGCCCAGCTGGGGTCCACACGGCGTTGTTCTTGATTCCCATCATAACTTAAAGGAAAACTTCACAATGTCCGGAGCCCTTGATGTCCTGCAAATGAAGGAGGAGGACGTCCTCAAGTTCCTTGCTGCAGGAGCCCACTTAGGTGGCACCAATCTGGATTTCCAGATGGAGCAGTATATCTACAAAAGGAAAAGTGATGGAATCTACATCATAAATCTGAAGCGGACTTGGGAGAAGCTCCTCCTAGCAGCTCGAGCCATAGTGGCCATTGAAAACCCTGCTGATGTCAGCGTCATCTCCTCTAGGAACACGGGCCAGCGGGCTGTGCTGAAGTTTGCTGCTGCCACTGGAGCTACTCCTATTGCTGGCCGCTTCACTCCTGGAACCTTCACTAACCAGATCCAGGCAGCCTTCAGAGAGCCACGTCTTCTGGTGGTTACCAATCCCAGTGCTGACCACTAGCCCCTTATGGAGGCATCTTATGTCAATCTGCCAACCATTGCTCTGTGCAACACAGATTCTCCTCTACGCTATGTGGACATTGCCATCCCGTGCAACAATAAGGGAGCTCGCTCTGTGGGTCTGATGTGGTGGATGCCGGCCCGGGAAGTGCTGCGCATGCGTGGCACCATTTCCCGTGAACACCCATGGGAAGTCATGCCTGATCTCTATTTCTACCGGGATCCTGAAGAGATTGAAAAGGAAGATCAGGCTGCTGCTGAAAAGGCTTTGACCAAGGAGGAGTTTCAGGGTGGATGGACTGCACCAGCTCAGGAGTTCACTGCTGCTCAGCCTGAGGTTGCAGACTGGTCCGAAGGCGTGCAGGTGCCCTCTGTACCCATTCAGCAGTTCCTTACTGAAGACTGGAGTGCTCAGCCAGCCACAGAAGACTGGTCTGCAGCCCCCACCGCGCAGGCCATTGAGTGGGTAGGAACCACCACCGAGTGGTCTTGAGCTGTTCTGCCGACGCCCTAGCAAAATGGGAATGAGGCTGATGAAAAATAAAAAAATTAAAAATTTTAAAAAAATTATATAATCTTCCTAATATAAGAACTCTAAATTTTTTTTTCTTTCCTTACCAATATCAATTGGAAGGTGTGTCATGCCCACACCCTGTGCTCTGTGTAACTATTGTGAGGACAATATGCAGTGTGTCAACTCTTCAAAAAAAAAGTAATGTTTATGAAAAAAAGAAAAAAGAAAATATTACTTTTTAGGTCTTGGAGCTACAGTGGTAAAGACAGCTTTGGCCCTGTCCCTGGAGCCAGAATTGAGCTTCTCATGGACTATATGACAGAACTAGGAGGCTCAAAATAAGAATAAGAGGTGTGTGTGTTTGTGTGTGTGTATGTGTGTGTGTGTGTGTGTGATCTGTAAGAAGAGATAGCATAAAGTCCTGCATAGCAAAAAATGCCATAGTGGGCATCAGTGGAAATCAATTCTTCACGTTTTTGTATTTTTAAGACAAGCAAAATGCTTTGTTGCTTAAGCAAGATTACCTTCTCCCACAATAAACACTTTTAATCACTTAAAAAATTGTAATTAGGTATCTCCTCCCTAACATTATTATTTTTATATGTTTTGTCTTACAAATATACATATGACTAAAAGTAATTCTTTAACATATACTTCTGCTTTTCACTATATGTTATTTATTAACTAAAATCTCATTATTAGATTATTTATTTTTATATAATAAGTTAATTGTGAATTGAATGGATGATGCTATGCTGAATAAATAAGTTGAGAAATTGTGCATGATAAATGAAAGTTGTTATGATCTACATACAGTAGGAAAAATGGCTGTGGATATAAAATATAAGGCTTAGATTTAATAAGTAACTTAAAAAGAAGTTAATGATTGATAATATACAAATCCATATAATAAAAATATGTATAATTGCTTTTAGTGTGACTAAGACAATAGGTTTCTTCTATTTATCTTTGAATATCCAAAATATAATTTGTCTTACACAAATGTAAAATGGAACATAGTTTTATATCTATCGATAGAAATGAGATTTCTACTGGGAAAAGTGATAAGAAAAAACACATAACTATAGAAGACTATGTTCTGTTTTCTTTGTAGCACTATGGGTTAAGCACAAGCAGCTGATTGATGTATGGGGACCCTACATTCTTGGTTTCCTACAAGAAAACAGATAAGAAGCTGGATAGGTGCTCAGTATAGGGAGCGTAGGGCCCTTTCTGATCCTCATTTAAGTTCAGGAAGTTTGTGTTTGTAATCCCATGGATAAGTTGTTGGAATTCTGTTAAGTTAATTCCAATATACCACTTCCAGTTCAACTCGTGACAAGAATAAGATAGTAAAGCATATTTATAGTTATGAGAGCCAAGGGGTCCTACGTCCAGTCACAGTGCTGGCTATGTGGAACAAAGGCCTCAACCCAGGGCCTAACCCAAGTTTTATTCAGTCATGAAGTAGGAGTGGCCTTCAGGGTCAATGACTATGAATGGCAGGAAGTAGGTGAGTACTGTGAGCTGGACTAGGTAGGAGGCCTGTGTTTATCTCTGCAGCAGAGGATATGCACGAAGTAATCTGAGTATATAATGTTCTGGGGTACATTGCTTTAACTGTGATGTGTATTCTAGCCTCATAAATTCATAGCCTCTATCTCAAGGCTAGATCCCAGCTGACAACATGGAACATTGGATCTTTGTCACATTTTGACCTGGCACATAAAAAAAGAGCAGCAGAAGGGGATAACCATGGAAGCACATGTGTGCTGTCTTCAAAGATTACCACTAGCACTTTCAGCTAGGACATACATTACTTAAAGCCAATGAAGGGAGAAGGAAAAGTCGTAGCCAGCGCTGTACCTATCAATACATGGAAATAGGGTCAGGCTCTGCCAAAATGGAGACAAGTGCTCTTTTTTCAAGGACAGTTGCTGAGGTGGTCCTACACACTCACGTAAATGCATGAAGTAAAATGTTGGCAAGCAGGCTGTTTCCTCAGTAGAAACCTTTGCATCATTCTACCCTACCAATAAAAGGTACTCTCTAAGCATAGAGAGACAGTGTCCCTGAGAACATTTCAGGAAAAGTCTGTAAGCAGGTAGGGACGCAGGTGTGAGTGAACCATTGCAAAGTGAAGATGAGAGCAATACTCAGTAACTCAGCTGGAGATCCACAGCTTATAATTCTCAGATGGGTTTGCGTGCACAGCTCCTGAGAGACATCAGCAATAAGCAGACAAAGCTGAGGAGAGGAGAGGAGAGCTCTGCACATATCCCCAGTGAGGGCTGTCAAGCTAAGAGTCATTGGAGTGGACAGTAATGGACTTGCCAGGCAATTCCAAGGACCCAAATAAAATTGGGAAACATAAACCTGCTGTGCTTGGCAGAGTTATGGCATTTTCTCCACCAGAGCCCAGCAGAGGGAAAAAGCTTTTGATTATCCATAGCTCATGCAGGAGTGCATTTAAATGAATGCAGAAGAGAGAATTGAAGATAAGTGTGACCTGAAATGAATTTTGATGAATTATGTTGGGAAAGTAAAGTCAAGAAGTAACTGATAATCTAAAAATATATGGAGGGATATAAGGCTGATGTGAACGGAGAAAAATATATGCAGCGGAGATAAGCATTTGTTATCAGGTAGAGGCTTTCCAATCAATGGCTTGGAGCACTGTTTAGTTCAGAGAGATAATAAATCCTGACTTACGCCTCAGGTGTGGCTTACTAAAAAAATAATATGAAACTTATTACCATGAAAAAACTTATGAGATGTTGAAGGATCTAATGTTATATAGCATAAAGGAGTAGAGAGAATAAAATAATAAAAATGAATTGGCCATCGCATCCTGCACAAAATTGAAGAGTATTTATGCACTCATGAGATGTACTGTATTTATTAAGAAAAAAATGAGGAGCTAGGGAGATAGCTCCATGGCATAAATACCTGCCTGGGAGGTGCAAGGCCATGAGTCTGAACCTTGGTCTTGCAAAAAGAAAGAAAGAAAGAAAGAAAGAAAGAAAGAAAGAAAGAAAGAAAGAAAGAAAGAAAGAAAGAAAGAAAGAGAAAGAAAGAAATCCCAACTGTTGTTGAAGTTTCCATCATCAATATAATTTTGTATTTTTGTTACTTTAATTGATAGATCACAATTCTATAGTATTTAGAAAATAGAAAATGCAGCTTTGATATACAGACTTTCCCCATTTAGCAACCAAGATCTGTTCTGGCCACTATGTCCTTAAATGAATTGATCACTAAATGCGAAATAATACATAATAATATTTTACATATATATCGTATATTACAATATTCCAAACAAGAAAACTCCAAATTGATGAGTTTTCTTTTATTTATATAACTCTTACGGTCAGTAATCTACTGTATAAGAGAACACAAACTATAGTACTATATAGTACAATCAGCAAATTTTGTGGTTCTAGACTTCAGATGCTACCAGAAGGTCACATGGCCACTCATGTTCCTGGGATGCAAGTCTGAATGCATATCCTAAGTCTGAGGAGTAGGTTTTAAAGACAAACAATAGATTATTGCTTAAAAAGCAACCAATTATTTGAAAATGATGACGTGTTTCTTCTCTCATAATTCAGACATCTGTACTATGATTTTTTATACTGGGATATTTCAAAAGCTCCAAAGAATGTTACTATTTTACATACATATAGAAAAAGTTTTTGAGTAAGTATGAATTAATTTTTTATTTCATCCATGTATAAGATCTGTGATTAGGGCCAGGGAGATAGCTCAGTGGAATAAGTGCTTGCCTGGCAAGCACAAGGTCCTGAGTTCAATCCCAGGTGCCATCAAAAAAAAAAAAAAAATTCAACAGATCTGTGATTAGCACAGCCGAGTTGCCATCTTTATTTGCTGTGATATCCTCTTATTGATGGAAGAGCCAGGCCTCCCTCTGTTACTAGTTCAGAGTTTCACACTCAGGTGCAACATGTTTGCCACCTAATATACAGTTTTCTTTACTCTTAGTCTAATAATATCTTGCCTTTCCCCTTGGGGAAAAATTCTAGCATATTCTAGACAAGCTGTCCTCAAACAGGTGGCAGGGACTGGTATTGTAGAAGATGATTCCTCCATGGAACACGGGAAAGTGGTGCATTGGAGGATGACTCACATGCATTGTGAGTACTGTCCATTTCATTCCTGTTAGCTTAAGTTGTAATATATAATGAAATAATTAATGAACTCACAATAACGCGGAACCAGTAGGAGCTCTGAGCATGTTTTACTTCCGCCAAGTGGTTGCATCCAGCGTGAAGTCAGGTAAAACTCAGAGTGCATTGGTTATTTTCATTTTACTTTGCACTGTTGCTTTTTTTTTTTTTTTTTTTTTTTTTTTTTTTTTTTTTTTTTTTTTTTTTTTTTTTTTTTTTTTTTTTTTTTTTTTTTTTTTTTTTTTTTTTTTTTTTTTTTTTTTTTTTTTTTTTTTTTTTTTTTTTTTTTTTTTTTTTTTTTTTTTTTTTTTT
>PVJA010051301.1:0-12872 GCA_004027025.1 Myocastor coypus | reverse complement strand
TGTCCTTACCGGCAGGCAAGCGGGTCTGGCGGGCTCAGGAGCAGGACAGGAAGTCTATTTTCTTAAAAATTGTCATTGAAATATCCTTTAGAAGTGGCTCCAAAGTGGAGTTAGACCATCTCTACAAGTGCCAGCAGGAGAGTCATCTGCCTATTTTTGTTGAGTACGAGAGGGTGCAGATGGGACTGTGAGAAGAAAGTCCTCTGCAGGTCACATGTAAGTAATTTTTTTTTTTTATATTACAACTTCTGTTTTGTGCACGCATTTCATTCCTCTTCAATAGAGTAATATACATGGCAAGGCCAAGTACTTTTTTTCTTTTTTGGCGGGAGCAGGTATTAAACTCAGGCCCTTGCACTTGCCAGGCAAAAGCCTATTCTACTGAGCTATTTCCCCAGCCCAATGAGCAGTGCTTTTTTTTTCTTTTTTTCTGTTTTTCCTCTTGCAAGACCGGGGTTCAAACTCAGGACCTTGCACTTGCAAGTCAGGCACTTGTACCACAGAGCTATCTCTCTGGCCCAAATTTTTAAACCTGTCTTATTATCATTATTCTTGATAATATGGTTGGCTTAGCCTGCCCTGGGGGTGGGGATAGCATAGCATGTGGTTCCGGTGATTAAACCACAGTCCCTCTAGTTGCCTAAGCTTGCCTAAGCAGGCGCTTTGGACCACTAAACCATCTTACCAGCCCTAAAGATAGCTTTGTCTTTCGTGTGTGTGCATGCGTGTGTGTGTGTGTGTGTGTGTGTGTGTGTGTGTGTGTGTGTCTTTTTGAGACAGTCTTGCTATGCAGTCCAGGCTGGCCTTGAAATCACTTTGTAGCCCAGACTGGTCTTGAAGTCACACTGATCCTTCTTCCTTAGCCTGCAAGTGCTGGGATTATAGGCTGTGCCACCATGCCTGGCTCTCCAAGTACTTTCTTCAATTAGCCTTTCTAGGTGTTCCTAAGTGCCTGATATGTGTAAAAAGTAACATCCTGTTAAAACTTATTTCCAATGTTATTGCATGGGGCAAAATTGCCAACTGCCTCTGCAATAGGATGCATTGTGTTGTGCCCTCGTCCTGGAGAAGAAAAGAAGATGCAGGATGCTTACACCTAGGCAAGTGTGACCATTGTCCCTAGTGTCTGTGCCCTTTGCTTTATTTTGCTGTGTACATAGTGTATACAAAGGCCAAAGAGTCCTAGTTTATAACATCGGGCTTTCTACAGTTTAATTTTCATTGTCTGACCAAAGTCATGGCAATGAATGATTTGACTTCACACATTTTTGTCGAAATTCCTAGCAGAGACCATCTTTGGAATATTCGAGCAGTATGTAGCTCACTGAGTTGGTGAGGTGAAGGGATCCATTCACACCAGGATGTTCGAATTTCAAAGACAATTTGTCACTATAGACTTTGAGACAGGCACAAGAGACAAAAGAAAAAGGGTCAGTAAGAGTCCCCAAAACACAGTGTAGAATTAGTTCTGGATTTTCTATGGCACATTAGGGTAACTTTTGCTTAAAACAACCTATGCAGTAGTTCAAAATGACCGGAAAATAATCAATATAAAATTCCCAGCTCTTAGGGAGAGAGGAGGAGAAGGAGATGGGAGGAGGGAGAGGCCCTGCGAGGTGGAAGTGGGACTCTGCCTTCAGAGCCCTGGGTCTGGCCGCCTGGGGTGGACTGCTTATCCTGCAGCAGGCTGCAAGAAGCCGTGGTGCTTAGCTGTTAGCAAGGGGTGAAGCCCCCACTTGGCAAAGAGCCCTGCTTGCACCTGTGGTGCGCTGTTGCTGTGGGTCGTCATGGCCTCACTTGCCTCCAGTACAAAGAGTTATTTCTGGCAGTGTGATTCATATACTGGTTTTAGGAAGGCTTGAGACTTTTGAAACTCAGACTATGTAGAACTCTTAAAACCTTTTCTTTTTTTTTCACCCCAGAGGGCAAGTTGTGGTGGAGCACGCCTGTAATCTCAGCACTTAGGAGGCTGAGGCAGGAGTATCAGTAGCGAGTTAGAGACCAGCCTGGGCTCCAAAAGTGAGCTCAAGGCCAGCCTGAACTGCATAGCAAGACCCTGTCTCGAAAAGACAAAAAAAAGGGACACATAAAAGTGGTTCTTGAGATGGAAATAAGTCATTAAGTGAGGGTAGCAACAAGAAATCAGCCTCCAGGGCTTTGAAAAAAACTGCACACCAGCCGGGCATATTGTGCACGACTGTAATCCCAGCACTTGGGAGACAGAGGCAGGAGGATAACCATGAGTTTGAGGCCAACCTAAGGTGCAGAGTGAGTTAACATTAGCCTAAACTGCATAATGAGACCCTGCATCAAAAAAAAAAAAAAAATTAAATAGAAACTTCAAAATAAATAAATAGAATCAAATAAATGATGCAAACTTAAATGTGGTGACTTGTAAACACAGGTAGAGAGAGACCTTTGTGTGATGTAGCTGTGCGGTCCAGGCCACACTTAAGCTTGTTATATAGTGCAGGCTGGCCCTGAATTCTTTTTGTATCCATGACATTTCAGGCCTGTACCCCCTCACCTGGCTTTATCTACCTCTCAAATATTTTCATCAACCCCCCAAAAAACCTTTCTAGTTCTTACCAGTCACTTGCTACCTTTTACCCCACTCATCCCTGACAACCATCAATGTAATTTCTAGCTCTAAGGATTTACCTATTCTGGACATTTCATATAATAAAATCACACAGAAGGAATAAAAAAAAAAAAAAGAAAAAAATCAAACATGTAAATTATTAATGTTTTAGGAAATAGAAATATTTATTCCTCTGATTTGATTAATATGCATTGCATATGTATATTGAATTACCAATTAAACACGCATGTTATCTCTGAACAAAAATGTTCAAAGGACCTGAGTGTACATTTTTCTGAAGAAGGAATACAAATGGCTGTTGAGTATATCAAACCAGTGCTCAGCATCTCCAATCAAGGACATTAAAATCAAAACCACAATGAGGCTATTACCAGTCGGCATGGCTTGTATAAAAATATATATATATATATATATATATATATATATATATATATATATATATATATATATATATACCACAACAGGTTCTGGGGAGGGCAGGGAGACAAAAGATGTCCTTCCATACTGTTGGTGTGGAAGTCAACTCTAGTGTACCCTATGTGGAAAGCAAACTCCTCTAAGAACTAAAGCTCTAACTTCCATATACCACAGGAATCTCATTCATGAGTAGAAATACAAAGGAAATGAAACCAGTACGTCTAAGGCGAAAGAGCTATCTCCATTGTCCGTTGCAGCACTATTCCCCATAGTAAAGGTATGGAAGCACCTTAATGGCTATACATAATACATACTAACAATCTTAAAAAAGCAACATGAACCTTGACATAAGTCATGTTATTGCCAGCTTTAGAAAAACATGAATAAATGTTTATTCATTTACTTAAAATAGTGTAAATAATTGTAAACATGAATTTTATCTTAGTTCCCTCCAAAGCTAACCCCAGTCTAACCTAACCTTGAAATAACAATATGTGTTGGGGGCTGGGGAGATAGCTCAGAGGCACAAGTGCCTGCCTGGCAAGTGCAAAATCATGAGTTCAATCCCAGGTTCTGCAAACAAAACAAAACAAAAAAATAACATATGTTGATAGTCTATGTAAAATTAAAATGTATAAGTATTATATCACAGTGTGCACAAGAGGAACTGAGAATAAAATATTGTGTGGTTATTAACAGCTTTGTTAAACTATAATTTCCCATACTATATATTTTTAAGCCATTTAAAGTACATAATTCAAGTACACAACTCAGGGACAGAACTCTTGTCTAGCATATGTTAGGATTTGAATTCAGTTCCCAAAACTAACCCTGAAAAGTTCACAATTTAAAGATTTTAATATATTCACAACTGTGCCACCAATATCACAGTCTGAGATTATTTTAATAAACCCAAGAGAAATCCCACAATGTTAATGTGTTCCCTCAGCAACCTCTCTAGTCGTGGAAAAAATACTATAGTTTTTCCTTTCTTGTGTATATTTGCCTACTATGGATATTTCATAGAAGTGTACATACATCGTACGATGGTTTTGCAAATACAGCAGAGTGTTTTCTAGGTTCAGTTATGTGGTACCACATATCAGTACTTCATTCCTTTTTATTACAAAACAGAATTCCATTGTAAGAACATTCTGTTCATGCAATTCTTTGTTTAAATTCTTTTTTTTTTAAAACTTTTTTTTTTATTCTTGTTTCAGAACTTTTTGTTTATTGACTCATTTTTATGGCCGGCTCAGCCTGCCCCGAGGGCAGGGCTGGCACAGCATGTGGTGCCGGGGATCGAACAGCGGTCCCTGAAGCCGCCCAAGCTTCCCCAAGCAGGCGCTTTAGACTACTGAGCCATCCCACCGGGCCCCATCTTTGTTTAAATTCTTAACTGCTGATTTCTCGTTAATGGAGATTCAGTTGCTTTTACTTTAGCATAATTAATGTATGATATAGCAGAAAATATACATAAGCTTTTGATGGTGTATATGTATATTTTTCACCTCTTGTGGCTATATTCTTAGGAGGAAATTACTAGGCCATATAATAATGGTACATGTACAGTTTTGAGTACGTTCCAGATTATTTCCAAAGTGAGCACAATATCTGAAATTACCACCAGAAGTGAATACTGATTCTAAACTCCACATTCAAACTAACACTATTTTGATGTGTTTGGCTCACACTGTCTGCACAGGAGTGAAGTGGGATTTCAGTACTTTGGCTTTCCATTTCCTTAATGCCCAATGTGGAGCAGTTTTGCACATAGTTATGGACCAGTTTTCTACACAAGCCCTCTGCCATTTCTAAAATTGGCTTATTTGTCCTTTTGTTAGTAAGTTGTTTCTTATGTAATCTAGACAGAAGTCTTATATCAGATTCATGAGTTGCAAGGATTTTCCCTTTTTGTGAGTGATTTTCTCAGTTGTTTGTTGGTGTTCTTTGAAGCCTGAACATTTTTAACATCTGATGAAATAAAAGGGATGTATTTTTTCTTTTATCGATTGTGTTTTTGGTGTCATAGATAAAATAACTTGTGCAATCTAAGCTTACACGGATTTACTCCTGTGGACCTGGGTGCAGTGGCTACACCTGTAATTCCAAGCACTCAGGAGGCTGAGGCAGGCAAATTACTGTGACTGGAGGCCAGCCTGGGCTATGAAGTGATAGGTTATTCAGAGGCGCAGTAAAGAGATAGGGAAGATAAAAGAAGCCTTTATTAACTCCAAAGACTTGGAGAGGATCGAGGGCAGATGGCTTAAGCAGATCCTCTGAGCTGAGACAAAGAAAGCAGAGGCTCTTCCGAACTTTTGCCAGGGGTGGTGTCTGAGGGCGCTGTTTAGAAATATCTGAGGAGCTGATTGGGGTGTTTCCTGTAGCTCTGGGAAAGGTGAAAGGAAATTGCACCCTGGGCTGAGTTGGAGAAGAAGCAGGGAGGTGGTCTCTGGAAAGATAAGCTGTTGTTTTAAGGGCTTCAGCCATATTAGATGAGCACCATAATTCAGCAATTTATGCTAGGGCTAGAAGCTATCAGAAAGTGAGTCCAAAGCCAGGCTGAACTGTGCAGTGAAACCCTATCCTGAAAGGCCTATGCTGTGGAGAGAGGCAGAGCATGGAGGTTCAAGACCAGGACTAAGGGAGGAGGGGGAGCTGGATGGGATGCGGTCGCAGGTCTTAGGTGTGAAAAGGCTCCGTGACGGAGCACTGGGCCCCTGCGCAAGGACTTCTTGTGCGCGTGGGTCACCTGTGAGTCCAGGGTGCAGCTTGTGCAGCGCCAGACGAAGCTGCTGCATCTCTTCCCATTTTTTGCTGTTTAGACAGGAAAGAAGAGTGACAGCAGGGTGCGCTCTGGAGGACTGGCGAGGACGCAGGTGAGTGCCGGAGAAGGCCCAGGCCTGCAGCGCCCCAAGTGACCCTCACACAAGCCACAATCCTAATGGCGAGGACGCAGGAGCCTTGGAAGTAGACAAAGGTGCTCTTATGGGAGAAGCAGGCAGATTCCACCAGAACGAACTGGTCTTGTGGCATGAGCGTGTAAGGGCTGACCAGGCAGTGGGTTCGAGGTAGGCCAATGGAGAGAACGCTCAGGTGCGGGCACTGCAGTCCTAGCAGCCCGCCAAACTTCTGCCTTCTTCTCTTAGCAAGATCTGACCTGAAGTCTGCGTGCAAGGTCAGAGGTCCTGGCCTTGGGGAGGAAAGGTTAGGCCGATAGTTAGACTCAGGGGAGCAGCAACTAATCCACGACGGACACATTTTTATGCAGGCAACTAAAACTTTTCTCTGAAAATTTAAATAATGCCTAAGATATGATTTACAGTTAATTATACATATCATCATTTAAAATAAAGCTTTTGGGGCCAGGGAGATAGCTCCGTGACACAAGTGTCTGCCTCGTAAGTGCTAAGGTATTGAGTTTGAATCCCGGTCCAGGCAAAATAGATAAATAAAAATAAACAAAATAAAATAACATAAAACTTTCACGTTGCTCATTCAAGTTTGCAATGGAATCTAACAATTCTGTTTCTCGTTGTTGGAATCCCACATCCCCCTTTACCCTTCTCATAGTTGCACTTCATTGCCACACGGAAGAGCTTATCTCAAAACAACAACAAAATTGGATAAATCAGTACAAATAAAATGTTCTCTAAAAGCTATTCTGCTGTAAGGTGGTGCCCACCTCTGCACCTCGAATACTAGGAGTTGATTGATTAGGACCATTGCAAGTTCAAGGGGGGCCAGAACAGCTCCAAAAGTAAGCAAGACTGTTTAAAAAAAGTTAGGGGCCAGGGAGATAGCTTAGTGGAATAAGTGATTTCCTGGTAAGCATAAGATCCTGAGTTCAATTCCTGGTTAAAAAAAAAAAAAAAACACACAAGAAGTTTACTTCTTTATTTTCTCCTAAGATTGTTTTAGTTTTGATTGTTTCATTTAGGTCTCCAGTCCACTTTTGTGTAATTTTTAGTGTCATGGTAAAAAGGCCCCAACTTCATTCCTTTCCATGTGAATACCAGTTTCCCAGTGACATTGTCATGATATCAGGGACGATAACTCGGGCCTCTAGACTAAGCAGGCAATTCACCTGTGAGCTACATGTCCAGTTACTCTACCATCTTTATGGAAAAAAGTTACTTTGTCTTTGTCATCCATGCAAAAATTCAACTGGAAACGAGTATATTGGTTTATTTCTCAACTTTCAGTTTCATTGATCTGTGTTTTGTCTGGATTTCTATAGCTTTGTACTCAGTTTTGAAATCAGAAAGTGTGACTCTTCTTTTTTTAATGTATTTGGTTGGTACAGGGTCTCATGACACAACTCAGAGTCATAGTGATCCTCCTGTTTTCAGCCTCATCAGCATGGATATTACAAGCGTGCACCACCATACCCAGACTCAGAATGCCCTGGGGGTCAGGCTAGAACAGCATGCAGGGCTGGGGGATCAAACCATGGTCCCCAAGCTTGCCTATATTTTAATCTGCTGAGGTATCTTGTCTTCTTTTCCAGAAATTTGTGTCTCCTGTGGGTCACTTGAATTTCTGTATAAATTTTAGGATCAATTTTTTGTTTCTTTCTTCTTTTTTTTTTTTTTTTTTTTTTTTTTTTTTTTTTTTTTTTTTTTTTTTTTTTTTTTTTTTTTTTTTTTTTTTTGGTCTTTTTGAGAAAGGGTCTCACTAAGCAGTTCAGGCTGACCTTGAACTCTCTTCTGTAGCCCAGGTTGGCCTCAAATTCACACTGATCCTCCAAATTTTCAGTAAAGCTGGGTGTGGGAGGCTGAGGCAGGATAATTGCTGCAAGTCTGAAGCCAGCCTAGATTTCATAGGGAATTCGATGCCAGCCTGAACTACATAGTGAGACGTCACCTCAAAATTTTTTTTCAATAATAAGACAGCTGAAGAGATTTTTGTTTCATTTTGTTTTGCTTTCTAATCTTGGTCACAAACTATTTTGTAAAAAATAAATAAAATAGAAATGATGTAGAATCTCATGAAATAAGATGATAGAAATTCAACAATGGTTGTCATGTTGCATATTGTTGTCTTCAAAGTTGTTTTTCTGATGACCAGATACAAACATGAAAAATTGGTAAAAAAAAAAAAAAAGAAAAAAAGAAAAATAAGCATTAACTGATAGACCAGTGGAAATCAACATTACAATTATCCTAGCTATCCTGTGTACGTACAAAATATGTTTTCCCCTTGCTTCGTTCCTTCCTCCTTTCCCTCATGCCAGTTGTTCCTTCCCTTTCACAGCATCTATTGTACCTTTCTAATCTTACTTACTCTTTCAGGTTCTTACACGTGGGAAGCAATTCAGCCAAGGAGTTTCCCTCCTGAGCTCCCCTTCAGAAGAACTGGAAGCATCACGCCACAGTGATGTATGTGTGCCCAAGCTTATGGCAGCACAATTTGTCATAGGTCTGTGGTGTTATTCTGGTGTCAGTGCTGAAAGAAACGACGAGAAGACCTGATGAAGGTAGTTCAGAGGACTCACTGAGACTTGTCCCTCTCGAAGTGAGCCTCGATCCTCAGGAGAATCTTCCTTTTATTCAGTGTTCAAGAACAGGCATTTGTGTAACTGCTTTGGGGAAATTGAAAACATTCCAAGCAGGGGAGGGGAACAACCAGAACTCCCTGCAGGTGTCCTTGGGCTCTATATTGAACCAGGCAGGATATTTTTCTCAGCACTGGGCGTAGCTTTTTGCCCCCACAAAGGGAAGCCTAGTCCCACCTGCACACACTCGATCAATTTCCTGGCTTCCTGCCAGCTCCCAACATACAACATAGGTCAAAACTGGAAACAACTCAAAGACAGGCAAATTGTTTTTTTGGAAGCGGATACCGAACTCAAGACCTTGCACTTGCCAGGCAGGCACTTGTGCCCCTGAGCTATCTCCCCAGTCCCAACAGAAGAATATTTTTAATTTTTTGGTGGGGGAGCAGGACTGGAGTTCAAACTCAGGACCTTCAACTTGCCAGGCAGGCACCCATGCCACGGACCTATCTCCCTGGCCCCTGCAGGTGAATTTTTTCATAAAGATTTTCTGTCTGTACTTAGATTTGGGGACTATTGCTGTATTAAATTAAATATATCAGTCTATGAATGTGGGATATCACTCTGTTTACCTAGGTCATCTTTAATTACTTTCCACAATGCTTGATAGCATTCATACTGTAGACTTGGTATTTTAAAAATATATTTAGTACAGGGTGTTCAGGGTCTCACTACACAGATCAGACTCACAGTGATCCTTCTGTTTACAGCCTCCCAAGGTCTGGGATTACAGGCATGTGCCCCCACACCCATTCTCAATTGGCATCTCAGTGTACCCCAGAAGTGAAGCCAGCATGGCATGTTGGGAATCAAACCCTGGTCCCCACATCTGCCTAAGCAGGTGCTTTAATCTGCTGAGCTATCTGGCCCACTCATGTTTTTAAAAATATTCCCAAGGTGTATTATTTTTGTGATAGGATAATAAGGGAAACTTTTAAAATTTCATTGTATTTGGATTCCTCACCTTTTATTATTATAATTAATGGCACGTACTAACCATTCCCATCAATAGGTGCCGCAGTCACAGTTCCATTCATGCATATGCTATGCCCTGATGTTGTCCATACTCCGTTCTTCTATCTTCTTCCCTTTACCTATTTGCCCACCTTTCTAGTCTCTAACAATGCATCTTCAACTTTCAGGTAGACCTTGTTATTTTCTTAGTTTAGTTTCCACGTGGCGTGAGAAAACATGCAGTAACTCTACATTTGACTTATTTTGCTTTGTGTTAGGGTCTCTAGGTCTATCTAGTTTCCCGACAATGACAACATCTCATCTTCTTTGTGGCTGCATAATGTTCCATGGTGCATGTTGACCACATTTTCCTTACTTATCTCTTGACAGTTTCCTAGGCTGCCTCTATATCTTGTGTATTGCAAATTGTGCCACAATAAATGTATATGCGAATATCCCCTTTGAATGCTCATTTCGTTTCCTCCTGATACATATGTGGGAGTTGACATCGAGACCACAAAGTGCTTCTATTTATAGTTTTCGGAAGAATCTCCATACTATGTTCCACAGTTGCTGTACTAATTTACATTCCTGGCAGCAATACAGAACGGAGTCCTTTTTCTCTGCCTCCTGGCCAGCATTTGTTACTTTTGTTTTTATAGTAGCTGTCCCAATTAGACTGTGATAGGTCTTTGTGTAGTTTTGGGTTGAGTTTCTCTGGTGAATGAAGGTATTGAACATTTTTAAAACACAATTGTTGGCCACTTGTGCACATGAAAAGTATCTATACAGGTAACCTGTCTTTTATTTGATTGTGATTTTTTTTTTGAGTTTTTGTATATTGCAGATACCACTATTTGTCAGATGAATAGAAGGTGAAGGTCTCTCCCTGGTCAGCTGTCTCCTGGTTCTGTTGAATGTTTCTTTGGATTTGCAGAAGCAAGTGCCAGCTCCAGTCCTATCAGTGCCATGGGCTCCTTGCACAGCATGTGAGAGCATCACACTAAACTGCGGGGAACGCAAGACAACCACAGTGTTCCCTTTCCTGCCCTCCTGAAGGTCACACTATATTTCCCTCTGTCACAAGCAAGGTGCTGGTGATAGCTAATTGATGCTACATATGCTGAACTGATCCCTGATCGTTTCTGCTGTTTAAAAGAGATTTAGAGTGGAAAAACTTAAATGATTACAACCCATGAACAAATTACTATCAGTACCCAGTAGCATCATTAATTAATTTTTTCTTGCCTACTTCTCTGCATTTTTTGGGGGAGGGAGTTCCCCACTTATTTAAAAAAAAAAACATTTGCCGGGCGTGGTGGTGCACGCCTATAATCCCAGCACTCGGGAGGCTGAGGCAGGAGGATTGATGCAAGTTCGAGACCAGCCTGGGCTACAAAAGTGAGCTCAAGGCCAGCCTGAACTGCATAGTGAGACCCTGTCTCAAAAAGACAAAAAATAAAATAAAATAAAAATAAAACATTTAACTAGGACGGAGGGGCAGGATTCAGGCTGCTAAAAGGAAGTAGCCCTGCGATTCACATATCAGTTCCATATATCCTTGCTTTCTCCTCCACATCTCTGAGTACTGACACCCAGTGTGGCTGTGTCCTCAGTAGGGGGGAACCTTCTCAAGGGTAATACTGTCCTGAACCTTTGTCTCACCATCTACAAAACTGGGGAAATAGTACTTTCAAGGTAAGGGTTTGTGAAGATAATGTACATGGAAGTTGGTGTGGCGCCAGCCCCAGAAAGGCTCGAGCCTGTTGGCTGCCACAGTCTTGAGGAACTCTGAAGCTGCTCTGGAGGCCAGGAACCAGAGCGCCAGTTGCTGCCTGTAGTTAAATCCTAGTTTCTTCCACCTGCTTTGGGCAAATGACTGCATCTCTCCAAGTGTCGCATCTGTACTACGGGGATAGTTGTATAATGTGTCTTGATACCGGTTTCCAAATGTGCTCGAGAGATCCTCCAGACATGCTCTACCATGCCACAGAACTCTCGGAATCAAAAGCGTTTTCACAAGAGTGGTGAGACATCAGTTGCCCTTGCGCTGATTCTCTCCTGGTCACGCAGTAATTTTCCAAAGGGTACATGACATCTGATAACATTGTTCTGTGTCTCATGGAAAATCTGATTGCAAATTGTCATTTTAAAACTTTAATTTCTGACCCATAAATCTCAATATGCTTGCAACACCCACATTAGTAAGACTACTTGGAGTCCTCAGTTATGTATATGCCTAAAGGGAACCTGAGACAAAATATGCTGAGATTGGCTGCTTTATAGAGGTGGCACAACAGTAACAGGTAGCACAGCCCTTAGGGCTCATCAGAGAAGGACCTGCCAAGCCCATCCATGTATAAGAAGATAGGATCACAGCATGTAATGCAAGTCACCCTTGTTTCACTTTTTATAGCTCCGTGGCACAAGTGTCTGCCTGGCAAGTGCAAGGTCGTGAGTTCAAACCCTTGTCCCACAAAAAAAAATTGGTAAAATGTAAGTCCATATTAAACTTGGAACAATTTAAAGACACTGTAGTGCATTGGAAACCATGCTGTCGCTCATTGTCCATGACACCAGTGACCGTGAACTAATGTGAATTCAGGAGACCCTGCCACAGGGTCACCACATGTCTCTCAACCATGCCCTCATCTGTCTGCTTTTCTCCTCTCTCTTTTTTGTGTATCTATGCGATCACCCACCTGGAAACAGGTGTCAACGACGTGGAGGCAAAGATAGGTGGCAAACAATTTTAATCACAAGTATTGGGGAGAATCTCAAACTCAGCCCCAGTTGAGGTAACATCCTCTCTCAAAATAAAAACTAAAAAGGGTCAGGGATGTAGCTCAGGGGTAGAGCTCTGTGTTTTCAATACCCAGCACAACCATAGAAACAAAAAGGGAAGTAATGGGCTGGGGAGAAAGCTCGGCAGTCTAAGTGCTTGCCTGTCAGGTTCCATCCCTGGTACCTCATGCTGAGCAGGCCCCTGAATTTTGGTGTGGTGTCGCACACCTGTAATCCCAGCACTGGGGAGGCTGAGACAAGAGGATCGCTATGAGTCTGAGCTGCATAGCGAGACCCTATACCAAATAATTAAATAGTTAAATACTTGTTAAACGTTATTTCTTTTTCTTTTCTTTCTTTCTTTCTTTTTTTTCCTTTCTTTCTTTCTTTCTTTCTTTCTTCTTCTTGTTGTTGTTGTTGTTGTTCTTCTTCCTCTTCCTCTTCCTCTTCTTCTTCCTCTTCTTCTTCTTCCTCTTCCTCTTCCTCTTCTTCTTCTTCCTCTTCTTCTTCTTCTTCCTCTTCTTCTTCTTCTTCTTCTTCTTCTTCTTCTTCTTCTTC